>JAHHUM010001533.1:95006-347352 GCA_036173005.1 Crenichthys baileyi | reverse complement strand
GGGGCCGTTTCCCTTTGGCATGCGTTGATTTAGGAACTGGAACCACACAGGAGGTCCTCCACAGGACAGGGACCTTCTCCAGACCGAGGCTCATGCTGTACATGTGGCTGAGGACCTCACAGAGCTGGTCTGCACAGGTCTTCAGCAGCCAGGGATTGATACCATCTGGTCCTGCAGCTTTCCTCTGCTTCAGCCGCCTTAGCTCTTTCCTCTTTGCATGTCTTTTCATCTTCACAGAGACTCCTTTTTTTTTTACCTATAATTCTGTCCAACCCAAGTGTGTTTGCTGCTGATTCTGACAAGTTTTAGTTCACATTCCCCTGAGAGACTACTCGCTTCAATCTAATCTCACAAAGCGTCTCTGTTATCCTTTTGTCTGCCGAATTAGGAATGAAAACAATTTAAATAGTAATAGCAGCATGGGGGGGTTCGCTCTCTGATCTGGAAAAGGTTTTTGTTAAGTTTCATCGAGGCATTGTTTTTGTTACTCCATCAGCAAATCACAGCTTTTAATTAAGTCGTGAGTGAATGTGTTCAAGCAATAAAGATGAATTCAGCTGTTCTGTGTGCATCGGCATATTTGGTGCCATTTTAAAGGGATAAAGCAATTCACATTGTTCTGTTTTTTTCCATATACATGAGGATAAGCATTGCTGCCATAGAAATCATGGAATAAAAAGGCCCATTGCAGTTATCAAAAAAGCGGTTTGTAAATAACAATTAGGTAATACCACTACTTCCCATTCCAATTTGTCTGTTTATTTTACACTACAGCACACAGCATCATGTGTGTATTTAACAACCATGCAGTAAACAAGGAGTAATGCATCAGTGCACTAAGTGGCATTAAAACTGCGTAAGGGTGCTGTAGAGACCAAGAAAGTACTACATTTATTACCAGAGAAGCTTTTTAGTACTCCAAAAACTTACAACCCCAATTTCGATTAAGTTGGGACGTTGTGTAAAATGTAAATAAAAACAGAATACAATGATTTGCAAATGCTGTTTAAACTATATGCAACTGAAAACGCTACCAAGACAAAATATTGAATGTTCAAACTGATAAACTTTAATGTTTTTTTTGCAATTATCCACTTACTTTGAATTTGATGCTTGCAACAAATTTCAAAAAAGCTGGGACGGTTTACCACTGTATTACATCACCTTTCCTTTTAACACTCAATAACAGTTTGGGAACTAAAGACGCTAATTTCTGAAGCTTTGTAGGTGGAAGTCTTTCCCATTCTTGCTTGATGTGCAACTTCAGTTGCTCAACAATCTGGGGTCTCTGTTGTCGTATTTTGCGCTTTATAATGCTCCACACATTTTCAAGGCCTGGACGGCAGGCAGGCAGGCCAGTCTAGTACTCGTACTCTTTTACTACGAATCTGCGCTGTTGTAACACGTGCAGAATGTGTCTTGGAATTGTCTTGCATTAATAAGCAGGCACGTCCCTGAAAAAGTTGTTGCTTGGATGGCAGCATATGTTGCTCCAAAACCCATGCCATGGGCACTAACGCCCCCCATACCATCACAGATGCTGGCTTTTGAACTTTGCTCTGATAGCAATCCAGATAGTCCTTTTCCTCTTTGGCCAGGAGGACACGACGTCCATGATTTCTAGAAACAAATTGAAACACTTTTCCACTTTGCGTCGGTTCATCTCAGATGAGCTCGGGCCCAGAGAAGCCAGCGGCGATTCTGGGTATTGTTGGCATATGGCTTTCGCTTTGCCTGGTAGAGTTTTAATTTGCTCTTGTAGATGTAGCAACAAACTGTGTTAACTAACCATGGTTGAATGATGTTGGTTATTTTAATGCAGTGCCCCCTAAGGGATCGAAGGTCACGGGCATTCAGTGTTGGTTTTCGGCCTTGCTGTTTACGTGCAGAGTTTTCTCCAGATTCTCTGAATCTTTTGATGATGTCAAGGACTGAAGATTATGAAAACCGTAAAATTCCCTGCAATTGTATGTTGAGAAACGTTCTTCAACTGTTTCTCAGGAGCATCAGGTGCAACTATTTGCTCATGCAGTCTTTACAAAGTGGTGAACCTCACGCGATCCTATCTTGTGAATGACTGACCCTTTCAGGAAAGCTCCTTTTATACCTAAACATGACTGACATTCACCTGTTTCTAATTAACATGTTTGCCTGTGGAATTATCCAAACAGGAGCATTCCTCAATTTTCCCAGTCTTTTGTTGCCCCATTCCAGCTGTTTTGGAACATGTTGAAAGCATCAGATTCAAAATGAGTGAATATTTGCAAAACACAAGAAAGTTTATCAGTTTGAACATTAAATATCTTGTATTTGTAGTGTATTTAGTTGCATATAAGTAAAAAAGGATTTGCAAATCTTTGTTTTATTTACATTTTACACAACGTCCCAACTTCAGTGAAATTGAGGTTGTCATAGAATAAATAAATGTTTAACTTCAAACTACAAAAAAATATTTAAATGTATCATTTTCTTTGATTTTTAAGCAGAAATTGCTTATTTTTACACACACGCCCAAAATATTGGACATATCGTGTCTCTATATGAACATGTTTGATTAATGTTTAATCTATTGACTTTTGTAAATAAATTCAATTAGATGTTTATGCTTTCTGCAGAGACAAGATTTTATTGTCATTGTTGTAGTGTGTTATCAAAATTTGTGTGTCTAAAAGTTTGTGCTTAATATTATTTTAGTGTGTCCCAAAAGTGTTGGATGGGAGAAGAATCCAAAGGGGGCATTGGGACCACGAATGGTCAACCTGAGTGAATGCATGGACCCTAAAAGGTAAAACATCTGTAATTCACATCTTTGGCATATAACTTTTACTATCTGTTGCTACAGATGTTTACAGTTGCACCTGAAATTAGGTGCAACCCCCTCTGGAAATTAGGTTTATTGGCAGAATGGATAAACTAACAGCTGTTTAGAATAAACATATCCTTATGTGTATCTGCGTGCTCTTATTTGCCTGTCACTTTGCGGTCGATATACCTGAATTTCCCCACTCAGCAAAAATAAAGGATTATTCTATTCTATTCTATACTAAATAAATCAAACACACAGTTTAAATAGCTGAACACAAATAATATAACAGGTGATTTCTTTGAATTAAACACAAAATGTCTCTTTTATTTACTGCTGCTGTTTCAAAATCATTAAACTTCTTCATGACAAGCTTTTTTAGTACTGTTATTGTTACCTGCTGTAAAAATGATTCATTTTCAGTCACCAGCTTCTTGCAGCATTCTTGAGCAATCTTAGCCCACTCCTCTTGGGCAAAAGCCTAGTTCATTAATATCCTTGGGTTTGGTAATATAACCGCCTTGTTTAAATCCCATCAGAAACAGAAAAGAAAAATCCAATGTGGTTAAAGTCAGTTGACCATGACAGGCACTCTAGTATCTTTCAGCACTTCTTCTGAAACCACGCTCTGGTGGACTTTAAGATGTGTTTAGGATCATTGTCCTGTTTGAAGGTGTGATGATGCCCAATCCAGACATATCTTTGACCCATTGGCCTGGAAAGTTCTAGTTTTGATTCATGACTTCACATAACAGAATCCCACGAAACCCTTTTTGCTTATTTATATTGTGAGTAGAACTTTGAATCTGACCTTTTTTTTTTTTTTTTTTGCTTTTGGGGTCAGGAGTGGTATACCTCCTAGAGTACAGACATGGAGCCCTGCAACATTCAATATGTGCCCTACTGTGGAAACTGAAAACTCAGTGGCTGTAGGTCTTTTGCAGTAGGTTGAAGGTTGTTGATAATATGCCTCCTCAGAAATCGGGTAATGACATTGATAGCTTTTCATTTCTTCCACTTCCAGGTGGTGAAGTCACTGTTTATTTTTTATTTAAAACCTGCAAAATGTTCCCAGCTGTATCTCTAGGAACATTCATGACCTTTGCTACCTTTTTGTATCCTTCTCCTAGTTTATTTAAGGTAATATTGTGTTAAACTTTTTGGACATTTCTCCTGACTTGGCTATATTTGTAACATATAGTGAAATGTTACCTTTAACAGTCCAGCTGTTACAGGTGTTTTATCTCAAACCCCCCTGGTTCACCTAAAGAAACCCTTGATCAAGTTTGCCTGAGAACACACATTATTTGCAAACATTTGCTTTTATGGCCAATTTTTTCCATGGGGTTGAATAACTTGACTGTGTTTGTGATATAAGTAAGGATTTAGTGTTGAATTTGGTATAGGTATTTGGTTTTCTCATTCTGCTTCCTGCAGACTTGCAGAGTCATCAGTGGACCTGAATCTTAAGCTAATGAGATGGAGGCTGGTTCCTTCTTTGGACTTGGACAAAGTCGTCAACACAAAGTGTCTTCTTCTTGGCGCTGGGACACTGGGCTGCAATGTGGCCAGGACTCTCATGGTAAGGCCTGACTGAAGGATGAAAGTTGACTGGAGTTTGATTTGGTACTTGGCAAAAAAACAAAACAATCCAAATGAAAATAAAGTGCACACTCTACTTCCCTCTGTTACTGTGACCCAAACATAAACATGTGCTTATCCTTATATATATATATATATATATATATATATATAGCCGTTACACATAGAGTCAATATTTCAGGCGTTTGTTTCTTGTAATTTTAATGATTATGGTTTACAGATAATGGAAACCTAAGATTCAGAATCTCAGGAAATTAGAATATTGGGTAAAAGTTAAATATTAGAAACTCATGGTGTCACACTCTAATCAGCTAATTAACTCAAAACACCTGTGGCTTTTAAATGGTCTATCAGTCTGGGTCAGTAGGCTACACAATGATCGGGAGGACTGCAGACTTGACAGATGTTGAGAAGGCAGTCGTTGACACCCTCCACAAGGATGAGAAGCCACAAAAGGTCATTACTAAAGTACCTGGTTTTCACAGAGTGCTGTATCCAAAATATCTGTAGAAATGCTGAGTGGAAGGGGTTTATGAAAGTGTGGCAGAAAAAAAAGGTGCATTAGCAACAGGGATAATCAAAATCCATTCAAGACTTTGGAGGAGATTTACAAGGAGTGGACTGAGGATGTAGTCTCTGCATCACTACGCACAGATAAATCAAACACATGCACTACAAGCATCTTACCTGGTCCAAGGAGACTAAAAACTGGACTGCTGCTCATTGGTCCAGATTCCTCTTTTCAGATGGAAGTAAAGTTAAAGTTTTATTTGGAAATCAAGGTCCCAGATTCTAGAGGAAGAGTGGAGAGGAACAGAATCCACGTTGCTTGAGGTCCAGTGTGAAATTTCTACAGTCAGTGATGACTGCCATGTCATATGCTGGTGCTGGTCCACTGTGTTTTCTGAACTCCACAGTCAACTCAGCATCTACCAGGTAATTTTAGAGCACTTCAAGCTTTATATAGATGCTGATTTTATTTTGAAGCAGGACTTGGCTCCGGCACACACTGCCAAAGGTACCAAAAGCTGGTTCAGTGACCGTGATTTTACTGTGCTTGATTGGTCAGCAAACTGGCCTGACCCAAACCCCTTAGAGAATCTATGGAGTATTGTCAAGAAGAAGATCAGACACAAACTAGACCAACAATGCAGATGACCTGAAGGCTGCTTTCAAAGCAACCTGGTCTTCCATTACACCTCATGCTGATCGCCTCCATGCCATGCTGCACTGATGCAGTAACTCATGCGAAAGGAGGCCCATCTAATTTTCATTTGGAAATGTACTACAAATCTCTCTAAGTTTTACTGAAGCCTGACAGAAAGTCCTGCTAAGGTCTGTTTTCATATGAATAAAACCTGTATCCTGTGTTGTTCTCCAGGGCTGGGGAGTGAGACGCATCACGTTTGTTGACAACGCGAAGATTTCATACTCTAATCCGGTTCGACAGCCACTTTATGAGTTTGACGACTGCCTCGGAGGAGGGAAGTCCAAAGCTACGGCAGCCGTTGACCGTCTTAACAAAATTTTTCCGGGTGTGGTGAGTTAAACAGTAATGATTTGTTATAACCTACTGTAGAAGGTCAGCCTTTGTAAAATCTTAAAACAAAAGGAAATATTTCTCACCCCATAATTTTAGTAATAATTTGGTTCTTATTTAAGCCTCTTTCTAAAAGAACTTTGAAGCATAGAGGAAATTATTGGATACTGGAGTAATTCAAACTTCCCCCTCACTGAATGGCCATATCTAAAATGGCCAAAAAGAGGAGAAAATGAGAAGCCGTTTTATCTGCATATTAATGGAACCAGTTTCATTACTTTACTAATGAATGACTCGGTCCGTGGAGAGATATTTTCGTTGGATTAGCAACTGAAAAAGCAGCCAATCACTCAAAGCAGGGCTCAGATTTTGTGCGATAGAGTTCACTCATTATTAAGCCTCTTGGAAATGCGAGGACAGTATGCATATTAATCATTTTTAATTATCTGTGTACACCTGTGTGCATTCTGTTGGAGTCGGTGATAGTAAACTGTGTTCCCAATGAGACAGGTAATGCCCCATTGCCAGTTTTCATGTAGTCTTTCTTCTCGGACTACACAATATTTTCCTCCGTATTCTTTTGATGAACCCTACAGACACATGGCTGCAATAATTTAATGTATGCAAGCCATAAGCACCATATGTTGATCAATTACCTTAAACAGTATTAATTTTGTTTTTTAGATATTAAATGCCTTTCTTAGCCATATCTGGAGTTTTGTATTATGGAAGCAAGGTACAGTCTGTTCAGATAAAAATTTGGCATCCTTTTGATTTTCTGAATTCAGACCTAATTTTCTAAAGAAAAGCATCTTTGAATTTTCATCTCCCTAAATCCGACTGTCTCATCATCCGCCCACAAATTGTCGGAAGTTCCACTGAATTCTGCCCTGCATCTCGTTTACAATGCAGTCACGACTCTGCAATTGTTTTTGCCGGTAATGAGATACAGTGGTCTGGGATAATAACGTCACCTATGATGTGCTCTGTAAAATGCACACACAAGCAGGTGTCGCCTCATCGTCTTTATTTCTGAGCTTCTGAAAAGAAAATAGGAAGCTCAATGCCCTGATGCCCCTTTGCAGACACCCCAGCTGAATCCACACATCGTTGTTTTATATAAAGGCTCTCTGCTTTCCTCTTCTTTTTTCATCTGGTTGTTTTTCTACAAATACAGGAGCGTCAGGTGCTGAAAGCACAAAACTCCAGTAATTGAAGTGAGAAAATCTGGATCAGAAAGGTCTCAGTGTCAAAAAGGGCAGCAGATTTCATATTTTGACTGTGGACAAATAACATCACCTGACATTTTCAGAGTAGCTGGTGGAGTTTTCACCAATGATTTATAAACATTGTGGTTTGGCTCATAGCAAAAAACTGTTGTAATGTTGACTCATCGTACAATGTTTTCTATAAGGGTTTTCTACACGCAGATTATTTTTTTCTTTCCTGGCTGCAGGCTGGTGATATTCATTGTGGTGATTGGAATGTGGTTACTATTTCTACAGTGTGAATTCACAACCTGACTGCTTAGCAACACTTACGTCAAAGTTAAACGTAAATGTAAGACTTTGTTAGCAGCTCCCACTCTTGAAGTATTTTAAGTGAAGGCTGGAAAATCTACTGATTCAGTAAAAGTGGCTCTTCTTGTTAAAATCTCTCACTTCATATTTGCCCTTTTCAGTTTTTAATTTGAATTTACTCTTGAGATTTTCAATTCTTTCTCTGTCGAATATCCAGATTAAAATCCAAGGTTTGGAGTGGACAAGCAGTGGCTTTGCTTTACTCTCTGGGATTACTGTTGACTTGTACAAGAGGGCCTAACACTGAATTATCTGGATTTTCTTCCCAATGTTTGTGGATAAATCAATCAGGGGCAAAAAATAAAAAATAAAAATATGTGTCTTATGATCCAATATTTTTAATTTTCTGGAAAAATTATTAGCATTTCCACACCGTGGAGGTTATTTCCAGTTCAAAATATATTTTTGGTTTAACATGTACCCCCGTTGAGAATATCTGAATATTTGTGAAGGTAAATGCCTAGCCGTATGATGTTGGAAAACAAATTTTTAAATATCGCTTGCAATTTTAATTAATTTAAATTAAATTAAATTAGAAGTGACTCCTCAAAATAATGCTCAGATCTTTTGTTTTCTAATTTTGATGCTCCAGACGAAGTACGTCGTATTGTCTTGAGGTTACATCAATGTCAAAATGTTTTTAGGTGCTTATTTCAATAAATCATAAGTATAAAGGGGCACTTTAAAGAATATTGTTTTAGTTTTTTTCTAATTTCTTTTCCACCTGAGGTTTTGCAGTGTGGTGATTTTGTTAGCATGATTCAGGCTAATAAGAAAGTTAAACCAATTGCGAACATTGCTGCAGCATCACAAAGAGGCACTTATGTGGATAAGTGGCGTACGATGTGATTAAAGGACAGTGTGTGTTGTTATGAATAATTTAGTTTGATTTAATCTTTTTGTTACAATTTTTAACATTTCTACATTAAGTGTCAATATTAAAGTCTCTGTCAAATAAGAAAAACTGGGTATTTCCTTAAAATCAGTTTGCAAGATTTAAAAAATAATTAAAAAATTGTTTTATAAACCTTGCAGTTACTGTCTCCTAGGAGGTGTGGAAACAAATGAAATGACATTAAGCCTTTTGTATTGGACAAAAAAAAAACTTCAGCAATCACAAAAGATAAGTAGAGAAAATTTCCTCACTTTGTTTGACCTTTGCAACAAACTTCTTTTGCCTTTGTTTCGATCAAAGTATAAAAAAGCCAAACCTTCACAAGACAGATGAAAATCAGACTCAGGCAAAATTGCAATAAAAGGGTTCAGTGAGAGCTGTAAGTACAGCTGCAGGTGGTACCATTGAAGCTTTATGGAGTGCTCTAATTTGCCAAACCACTTAGACTGATTTTTCCACATGAAAAACCTAACTGTAAAAGGCTAGTATTGAGTTAAGAACCTTTGCCCTCAATTATTATTGTCTATTATTATTGCAGCTCTTGCTATTATGCACAGTTGTAGTCAGATGTTTACGTACACTCATTCTGGGCATCGATGTTGAATTAATTTGGGCTTCTAGTGATTTTTTTTAAAGGTGATTAAACAACATACAACTTCAGTGACAATTAAAACTAATTTGATAAACGTGTTTGAGGATTTTGTCTTATCTACACGTGGTCATAAAACATGCACTCATATGTATGCATACACCCCTGCTAATGTCAATTGTCTTTTAGTAAGTTTTACCTTAATGAAACACTTTATGTAGTCACCATCAAGCTTGAAAGTGTCAGATTTGGACCAGAGTCATTTTTCTTTGTTGCCCCCTTGTTGTTGGGTGGTGACACTGGTGTTCATGTAACTTCCAGTTCATGACAAATCTGAGCCTTGGTGGTCTCTGGGTTGTTCCTTAACCCTTTATCCAATTTTCGTTAATCTGGTGATTAAAGGTTGGGTCCTTTTGCAAATGTGTCACCACTTTGCGAAAGTGGTGACTCATTTGGATGAACTGATGATCTTAGAATCTGCAGGTACTTAAAATTCACTCGGAAAGATTTTTCCAATATTCGAAACACTACATTTTTCCTTCTTAGATTTTCACTTAGTTCCTCAGACATTCCTGTTCCATTTAAGTATTGCTCAATCTAATGAGTGCTGTTAAACAAATCATTTTTCTTCAGACAAATGACAATAACCAGCAGCAGTCAGTGATGTCCACCCTATATTTATAATTTAAAGAACCTCCACCAGAAATTCGAAATTGTGGACCCAAATATTATTGTTTTAAACATCATTACACTTCGTGGTCATGAGGAGTCTACAGGAACTACTGACATAAGCTGTACATAACGATTATAGTACACACATGGTCCATTACAGATGTGATATTACGCAATGATCAATATTTTGGTATGACAAACGAATGTTACATCTTCAAGAGAAGACTATTAAATTTACATCCAGAGATGCTGTATGGAGCCTTTACTTCACTGTGCATTTGCACAGACGTCTCACTCTCCAATGTCGGCTATCATGTACTTCTGTTTGTACACAGTCATTTCATCCCGGGCTTAATAAGATTTTCTCTGCTTTCATTCCCTTTTACAGAACGCCGAGGGTTACAATATGAGCATCCCAATGCCCGGTCACCCAGTGAATTTCTCTCAGACTACTCTTTCCCAGGCCCAGAAAGATGTGGAGCAGCTAGAGAAGCTCATTTCAGAACATGATGTGGTGTTTTTACTCATGGACACTAGGGAGAGCCGCTGGCTGCCCACCGTGATAGCTGCCAGTAAGAGAAAGGTAAGAAATGAGAAGTACAGCATATAAAATGAACTGACACCAGCGGCTTCAGATTAAAGTTCAGGAGCAATTAAGTTCCAGTTCTGATATTTTACATACGAACAATGACTGACGTAACGGCATGCAAAGTGACAGTGGACACCTGCAGGAGAGCACAATGATCAAATTAGCATAATGGTTTGTGATGCTTTTTAGCCACTTTTTAACCTCATTAGTGCGTGTTTTATGTTCAATGGGCAGCTATCTTCCACCTCGTTTGTCATAGGAAACAGCTGTTTTCAGCACAAAGCCCTGATAAAACTACTGCCCAGCTACAAACTGGCTGTGCCATCCATCCATCCATCCATCCTCCCTCCCTCCCTCCCTCCCTCCCTCCGTCTCTCCCGCCCTCAAATCAACTGATCCACTAATTTCTCACACAGGCACAATGGCCAAAAATTGGACAAATCAAACAATATAACCTCTACAACTATATAGCTGTATAGAAAACATAACTTTATTTCTCTCTTCTTATTATTTGGGGCTTGTTTTATGTCAGTACTTCTAGATTTAAGGGAGCTCAGTTGAGTGAATTATCGTTTTTTCAAATGTTAACATGAGATTTTAAGTTTTTCAGTATTAAAGAAGTTAAATTCACTGCCACCTATTTCTATAAGACACAAACTTATTTTATACTATTTTTGCAAATTCTAATCTCTGTAAAATGTTCTGTTTGTGTTAAATGATAAAAAACATTTTAAATGAAATACTTTTTAGTAAGTACTTTATCATCTTCCTCTCATCAGCTCGTTGTTAATGCTGCTTTGGGCTTCGACACGTTCGTTGTGATGCGACATGGCCTAAAAATGCCTCCCGTCAGGCAGAGTGTTTCCACGGGAACAGACTCCTCAGCTTCCGGTTCCTCTGCTTCCTCATCATCCTCCACTCCAGCCGAATCTGCACCCGGTGTCCCAGGATCCTCTCTGTTTTCCAACATCCCAGGGCACAAGTTGGGCTGCTACTTCTGCAATGATGTTGTTGCTCCAGGAGATGTGAGAAAACCTATCAACAGGCACACAATCACCTCATAAAAAAACACATTCTGACCCAGCACACCTAGTGCCTTGAAAAAGAATTCACACCCCTTGAACTTTTCACATTTTGTCATGTTACAACCACAAACCTTAAAGTATTTTATCTGTATCTTATGAGATAGACCAAAACACAGTAGCACATGGAGAAAGAAAAAGATTGTATGGCTTTCAACAATAAAAAAAAAAAGAGAGTGTTGGTTACATCTGTGAAACAAATTGCCTTCAGGACTCCAGTCCATATGTGTAATGCAATATCAACAGAAATACAGCTGATCTGTCACAGCCTCAAAGGTTTAGAGAACATAAGTGAACAAACCTCATAATGATGACCAAGGAACACAGCAGGTAAGTCAGCCTTAAAGTTGAGAAATCTAAAGCAGGGTCAGGTTAAAAAACAATGTTTCAAACTTTGAAAATATCACACAGCTTAATTGAATCCATTTTGCACAAATGAAAAAGAGTATAGCACAACTGCAGCCTGCCAAGACATGACTGTGCACTTAGACTGTCTTGGCAACTAGAGCATTCATCATGTAACTCTGGAGGAGCTGCAGAGATTCACACCTCAGATGACAGTATCTGTTGACACTGGCACTCTGCAAATTTGGCCTTTTATGGAAGAGCGGTAAGAAGAGAGCCATTACATTTCATGTTCAAAGTTTTCCACAAGCCATGTAAGGGACACAGCAAACAGGCCAAACAAACTGTTTGGCCTACATGCTACACCCTGTGCTTGGTTGAAAACTCACATTACACATCCCCTAAGAACACAAACACCATCCCCACAGTATAACATGTTTGCCATAGCAGCACGCAGTGGTGATGCCTTTCTACAGCAGGGACAGGAAAGGTGGCCAGGTTTATTAGGAAAATGAATGAACCTAAAAACAGGGAAATTCTGGAACAAAGCCTTTTAGAAGCTGCAAAAAACTTAACACTACGATGGAGGTTCTTCTTTTAGCAGGACAATGATCCTTAACATATAGCCAGAGCTACAGTGAAAGGGTTTAGATCAAAGTGTATTCATGTGTTATAATGGCCTAGTTGACAGACTCAAATCCAATTAAGAGGCTTTTGCAAGACTTGAGCATTGATGTCATCAAAAGCTCTCCATCTACTTTGACTACGCTTGAGGAGTTTTGAGAATAAAAATGGCCAAAAGTGTTCAGTGTCATGATGTAGAAAGCTGCTAGATCCTTTCCCCAAAATACTCCCATCTGTATGTTTTGACTCAGGGGGTTGAAGACAAATGCACGCCATCCTTTTCAGATTTTATGTCCTTCCACTTCACGATTATGGCCTACTCTGTATTGGCCTTTCACAAAAAATCCCCTGAATGTTGGGGTTGTAACTTGACAAAATAGGAAAAGTTCAAGTGAAAACAATATTTTTGCAAGGCAATTTAAGAGCTTTTTTTTTCATATTTTCTCAATAGATGAACAACCAAAATTATGGTGGATTAAAGGACTATTTTTAAAAATAAGATGAGATACTAAAACATTTCTCAGAGGTCTTGGGTTCAGGTACAACAGTTTTCGCTGTTGTGAGATAGCAAAACGATCCGTGTTGCTGCACTTTTAAAAGAAATTATGGTAAATAAAAAAGAACCTGGAAGGAAGAAGAACATACAGGAAAGTCATGTTTAGCAACATTAGATAAAATTGCAATTGCTCTGATAACCTCCCCGTACTCTGTCTACTAGAGGCAGAAAAGACAGATTAAATATTGATTTTAAACTAAGCAAATGTCCAATAACTAGTTCCAGTGATGGTGATTATTTGCTGTTTCTATATAGGAATTCCTTTTTTTATCTCATTGTTTCCAGATTCTGTTCAGCTTTAAAGAAAAATCTTATTTTTATTCCCGACACTCTAACATAAAGTGGACCTAACTCAACCTACATACTTCAACAAAAATCCCACTTTCTTCATCACCCACATCCTGCTTTTTTCCCTTGACAGCTGTTTCACCTTTTTGTCTTTCTTTACCTTCCTTCATTACCTTTTCACCTGAGAATTGTTTGAGCCCGTTCATCAGTTAAAAAGGCCAAAGGCATTTTCTGGAAACTTGCTTTTTTCTTCCTTGAGTTCTACAAATGTCATTTAGCTTCCGCCCACGGTCACAGATTATAGTAATGTTATTCTCAGAATTAGAGCCATCAGCCTGCTTTCACTAAAATGTACATGTAGAAAAGTTTCAGCTTGGAAAATAAAAACGGAAAAGGGTTTAGTCGTCTTGGTGTTATCACAAACATCTCGTTATTGCACCACTGGTCACCTGTCATAAATAAATAAAACAAGCTCTAGAGATCTAACTTTCCATCTGTTGTTGATCAACAGTGTTTATAGCACGATTATTGTTAGATAAAGTGCAATTTTTGCAGACACTAATGGCTCATCCTTCCATTTATTGGCTGGAGAGCTCCCAGTTAAAGCTAGGAGAGATGACCCTGCTGTCGATAAGTGGGACAGGCTAATGGTGCTGTTTATGAAAACATTGTTGCATCAATAAAAGCCTACTTAGATGGAAATATAACAACGTTTGCCAATGTGTCTCAACAGCTTGTAATCCTGAATTTGCCCTTACTGCTTTTATACATGAGCATCGTTTACCAAGATTTTCTTTAGTTTAAAATTGTTTGGATTTGTGCTGTATTCTTTACATACATAATGTGTCAAACTTTTTTTGAGATTATATTATGAGTTAGTTTTTTTGACCTTTTTTTTGTGAATAGTCCACCAGGGATCGGACCTTGGATCAGCAGTGCACCGTCAGCAGACCAGGCCTTGCCATGATTGCCGGAGCCCTGGCTGTGGAGCTGATGGTGTCCATTCTACAGCACAATGAAGGGTGTGTGTGCCCAATGTTATCCTGACTAATGTTAGTGCATGGAGCCTCTAATGGGAATATTTTATATAAAAACAGTGCCCATAGTATCAACTGGTGCACAAAATAGATCATGAGTGACAGAAAATTGTTCATTTGCCCATAATCAGCTCTGACTTTTGACCTGCAGGTCAAATACAAAAAAAAATCTGTATTTTCTTTCTCCATACTTGTTAAATGCATCAAAACAAGACTAATCCAGATTTTTTTTTTAAATCTTTAAGCGGATGAGATAAATTTTTCTTTTTTCTTTTTGAGCAATGTTTGTCAGTTTATAGGCAAGAAAAATGGGTATTGGTATCAGTAAAAGCTTGATCGGTGCATTTTTTTGACAAAGATCTGATGGGAACAATTAAGAATGCAACTAAAGCTCTTTGGCTTACTCAAAAAATGTAAATGTCATGTGACTGATTAGGAAAAAATAATTAAATCTGTTTTGTAATTGAAAAACTTTAAAACCATTATCGTTGTAGTTTGCCAAAGCCCTGTTAAACACTTAAAAGCCAAAATTTAAATCTTAAAATCAATCCTAAAACATACAGGCAACCAGTGCAGGGAGGACAATATAGGGGCAATGTGCTCACATTGCTTATAACCCGTTAGCAAAGGGGCTGTACTGTTTTGGACCAGCTGCAGGCGACGTAGTAGAGAGTTGTCCAACCCAGCATAAAGAGAGTTGCAGTAGTCCAGTCTAGAGACAAAACAAGCCTATCACCCTTTCAAGGCCACTATAAGGTAAAGAGGGTTTGATTTTGCTAATTAACATCAAATAAAAACTAGACTAGACCAATGCACTGATGTGTTTATCAAATTTAAAAAAGTTATCAAAAACCACACCAAGATTCATCACTGCAGTACAATTAAAATAACTCAAAGGAGCAATAGCACTGCTGCATCCTGAAGGCAAGTCAGTTTTTTTTCCAAAAAACAATCATCTCCTTATTTTTATTTAAATGTAAGAAGTTAATCTCCATCAAAGTTTGAAAACAATGAAAAGAAATACCGTATTTTCTACGTGACCCCAAAGGTAGCAAATAAAGTGAGAAAAGAATAGGTCCTAAGATGGAGCCTTGAGGTAACCCACAACTCAAAGTGGCCTTGGAGGAGGAAAACGAATTCAAACGACAAACATCTTCCAGACAGGTAGGAGTGAAACCAATTAAGAACTGTGCCCTTAAAACACTAGCTTTGTAAAACCAAAAAAATCTACACAGCCTAAAGTTTCTGCTCAAAAAGCCATTAAACCTGCTTTTGTAGTACAGGTCCCTGATGTCCTGATATTGTGTCATCAAGCAGCAGATCATCAACAAACTGAGCTGTCCTTTGGGAAAGCTCGCAGATGGCTACTTGTATTTTTATTCATGAAGAAAAGCATCAAAATTCCTTGAGGGTTTGCATCCCATTCCTCCCATCTCTGGGGCGTGTGTTTCTTCAAATAGTGCTTTATCTCCTTACTACATATCATAAAACAAAATAATCCTTACTCCTCTTTCTCATGTCCTTCATATCTGAATCTAAAGTGACTGAAGCTCTTTCCAGGGACTTGTAAGGAGTAGAGCCCTGTATGCCTTGGTAAGCAGCCCTTAATACCAGTAGCTGTTTGAGATCTAAGTTAACTTTGATCACTGCAAGATAAAAGTAAGGGAGATGTTGCCTTATTGATGGAGCAGCTCCACAGCTGAGGTTTTACTGTGCTGCAGGTATTTTCAGAAACTTGTGTCACAGCTGTCCTGGCTTTTTTTCCTTTTGACACCAAGGTTCAGTGTAATCTGTGATTGCTTGATATTTCCTGCAGCCAGTTTATCTTTTTTCAAAACGTTGAAGAAGATGTTTTCCTGTCTATTAAGTCTGTAGTCATGCGCACCGATGTGCCTCGGTAAAAATAGAGCTGTGCTAGTGTGTGTTTGTACTAAAGAGGCCACTTGCTGGGCTTGATGGGACAGCTATTTTCTCTTATTGTTTTGAGATGCAGTGTTTCCCATCTGCTCTTTCGTTCTGGGATGAAAAGCTTCAAGAGCAAAGACTAGAGCAAGTTTTCACATGCTGTCTTTACTTGTGAGGGTCTCTTGCTTCTTTCTTTACACGAAGATCTCACTATTTTAAGTTAGCACTTAATGTATGTTCTTTTCTTTGCCTTTAAGTCTGCTCGTAATATGCTTTTATCCTCAAAAGTCCCAAATATCGATTTTTAAAATGTAATATTTCTTTCTCACAGCTCTGGGTTGCACATAATTGGCACGCAGGTGTTCAAGGACTTTGACAGACATTTCTGACTTTGTAAAACCATTATCAACTCAGTGTGAGTTGAGAAATTTTCCTAGTTGTTTGCAAGGAGCAAAATCTTTTCAAATTAGTTAGGTTTACCCGTAGTCATGGAGCTCATACAAAAGCTCTGGTGTTTGTACAAATTGCTTTTGAGATGTCAATGCACAAATAAGCTTGATGTCTCTTTGTGCTCATGCCAAGTTTGAGTTGTTTTGTATTTGTCCAACATCTCCAAGTGCAAGAAGCTACAAGGGGAAATCATGTTGGTCTGAAAAAGGAACACCCATAAAGTTGAAACCAGATGTTTACTGAGTAAAAAGGCACATAACTGCCTTATTTCAAGCAAGATTTTTCTTACTCTCCTTGTAGTTTACATACAGTGCAGATTCTTAGTATTTGGTAGAATTTCCAGTCCCTCACCCAGCAGAACAAACCCAACATGATGCTACTACCCCTGTATTTCAGCACGGGATGCTGTTCTAAAGCTTGCATCCAGTTGCAACACTGGTCAATATGGCCAATCACCTCAAGCTTTCTTATATCAGAACATAATGCCATCTCTCCAAAAATGTATGTCTATGTCACTCAGTGTGTTTGCACACTATAATCAGACTTTTTATGTTGTGTTTTAAGTGATGGCTTCTTCCTTGTTGAGTTGCCTTCCAGTTCAGGGTTTGCTTCACTGTGGATAATGACACTATCTTAGAAGCTTCTTACAGCATCTAAAGGGTCTTTAGCTTTTGATCTGAGTTTTGATAAGCACATTTCACACAAATGGGCTTTCCGCTGCTGTTTCTACTTGCGTATGATTGTTGGAACAGATGTACATGACACTTTCAGGCATCTCAAAAATATACCTAAAGACGAATCTGACTTGTGGAGGTCCACAGTTCTCCTCCTGATATCTCGCTGGAGTTCTTTTGATTTTCTCATGATGTCATTCAAGCATTGTTTTTGAGGTTTTGCCTAAAATTCCTTCCATCAGTGGGTCTCCATTTAACTAAATTTCTAGAAATGAATCAATCAAAAGCTTACAAAGCCATGGCGTCATCATTTGGGATTTTCCAAATTAAACAATTTGGAAAATCCCAGGTGATATCTTGGTTTATGTAAACTTCTGAATTCTGAAGCCAATAAAAAATCTGGCATACAGCAAACAGAAATATTTTTGGTAATTCTGACCTAAAACAAGCTGAGTTTGATTTAATGTTCGACAGTGACAGTGTCATGTGTTTTTTTTTATACAGTGTATGTCTGGTTTCAGCTGTATTTTAATGTTCTGGTGGATTGTTTAAAATCAGACATTAAAGCCAAAGCCTAACATTTCTGTTATCCCTTTGTGATATCTGGGAACAGTAGAGGGCCCCACAGCATTGTGACAAGGTCATTGGGGCAAAAAAGAAAAAACAGAGGTGGATTACATAGCGCACGCTGCTTGTAGCTCATTTTCATGGACGACTGGCACACAAAGGTTTGCTTTGCCTTTTCAAAAGAAATTAAATACAGGTGTAAAAATATGAAAAAAATGGATTTGTTTGGCCACAGGAATTTGACTTTGTGTGTGAAAGACATGCCTAACCCTGAAAGCAGTTGTCGTAAAATTGTTAGAGACACTGTGATTTGTCACAGTAGGGCTGAGCGCAAAGGTTCCTATTTTTCATGTTTTTTTTCATGTTTTTTTTCACCGTTTTTTCAACGGTTTGCTGTGTTTTTTTCTTTCTTTTAAAATCCCCTTCACATTGTGTTGCTTTACTTTGGCACTGTGTTATAATTCTAACCAGAAAAAGACGAGCAAACATTTGAAATTGGCTTTAAAGGCTTTGAACTCATAATTTAGGAAAAAAAGTATTTTGTGAATACAGTAATACATTAAACATACATCTATTTTCATGTTTTTCTGATATAGGCATTGGTGGTGTGATATTGTTTATTTCAGCTCAATTTGATTAAGTACTTAGATAAGTGAGTCCAAATAAACTTTTATTTTCTATTTTCAGGGGCTACGCAGTGGCCAGCAGCAGTGACGACAGAATGAACGAACCTCCCACGTCTCTCGGTCTTGTGCCTCATCAGGTCAGGGACGCACAAGCCCACTTACACACATTCATCCTATTACCAGGGAGAGACATCTCTGCTTTGAACAGCATGAATACATTTACAAAATCCTTACTTAGGCATAAGGAAAAGGAGAAAAAATGTAATACGACAATCTTTTATTTGTCCCTCTGCGGGGAAATTCAAGTGTACCAGGAGCAAAGTGACAGGCAAATGGAAACCACACAGATACAAACACACACATCTTAAGAAAGCTATACCGTTCTAAATAAACAACAGAGACAGATTCTAAGAAATATGTGAAGTTTCATGTACTTTAAAACCGGATGAATCAAGAATGACCGGAGTAAATAATTTGAACAGGTCTGCTGAAACAGACAAGAATGGGCATTGTGAACTTAACTCCCTGAACAATGTCAGCTGACAGACACATAGCCAGTACAGCAAGTTGCTATAGTAGAAGCTATAATAGCAACTATATACACAGGTGTACAAGTTTCAATTTATTGCAGATTTCTCCAAATTCACACAACGCCAGCGGTTTACACAGCTCAAATATACACCCCCAGTATATGGCTCATAATATACACCCACTGCTATGTTTAGGTGTCAAAAAGTTTCTGGCTTGGGTGCGGCGCTGGTGGTGTAGGGGTTTAGCGCGCGATCACCTATAGAGGCTATAGTCCTCAAAGCGGCCGTCCCGTGTTCGAGTCCCGGACCCGGCCACCTTTGCCGAATGTCTCCCCCTCTCTTTGCCCCTCCTTCCTGTCTGCCTACTATCAAAAATAAAGGCCTCTAATGCTGAAAAAATTCTTATATAAAAAAAAAAAAATTCTGGCTGGATATTTGACTACTCTTCTTGGCAGAATCAGTAAAGCTCATTTGAATTGGTTTGTCTCCTGACACAGACTTGGTGTTGACGCACAGTCAATCCATTTTCAACAGGTTTAAGTTTGTTGCTTAGGAAAGGAGATTCCAAGAGCTTAGTATTTATTGCTTTTCCCTTCCAAAACCAGTTTTGATCAGCGTTTGGATCCTTGTTCTGTTTTAACACCCAGCTTGTGTTCAAGGTCCTGCCATTTAGTTGATGATTTGAGGTGTGGTTGAAGAATTTGCCGATAGTCCCCCTCCTATATTATTGGTGCAATGCACCTGTAAAACTGGCAGCAAAGCGTGATGCTGCCACCACCATGCTTTACAACAGAGTGTCAGTGAAAGACTTGCATTGACTCCTCCATACATACTTTTTTACATTGATTGCCAAGTAGCTCAGTCCTTTCTCGCCTGACCATAAGGTTTTTCTCAAGAAGGCATTTGGTTTGTCCACAATTGCATCTGCAAATTTCAGTCAAACATGAAGGTGTTGATTTTGGAGCAGGCAAAATATTCTTTTGGTCTCTTAATACATGTTGATATAAAACTGGCTTCACTGTTGGGAGTGACACTGTTGTTCTAGTAGTTTCCAGTTCATGGCAGACTGGTGCCTTCACGATTTCTGTGTTATTCCTGAATATCCTAACTAATTTCTTTACTTCTGAGGGGGACAATTTAGCACAGAACTAGATAATTGAAAGTAGGGAACAAGAGATAAATAATCCCCAAACCACTTCATTACAGAATTTTGCTTGGATGAAGCAGGTTAATATTATGTATCTGGAATGGCCTATCCAAAACCTGGACCTCAAACCTGTTAAAAGTTAGAGAACTATGCTAAAAAGCCAGCTCCATGCCAGAAAAGCCAACCAAAGTAAACAAACGCCCAAGAAAAGTGATAAATATTCTGCCAGAACTATCCCAGAACCTTTATGATTAGAACAAGAATCTGGCTGAGGTTCAATTTGCTAAGAAATATTTAACCAAATATTAATGGCACTGTGTTCTAGTTTCCAGTTTACCGAATTGTAAATAAAAGCATATCCACAACAAATTCAAACGCGAGCACTGATTTATTGTTTTTAAAAAATCATTACAGTAAAATGAATCCATAGAGGAACATGAAAAATGTATATATGTAATTATAGACCTAAAATAAATAAAGTAAGACTATAACGATTACGGCATGTAATAGCAGGAGCTTTAACAATAATAAACCAAACTTTCAATTATTGATTATAAAAATCAATAAGGTTGTGTTAACTCTGAATAAACAACTATTAAAATGCATTATTAATGAGCCAAAATTAATGACATCAGTGCCCACTATATGTGTATATGTGTAGATCTTATTAAGGAAGTTAAAATACTAATTAAAGATTTAAAACAGGCTGCATTTTAGAAATAATTTTATAGGTCAAAATTTTTCACCTGTATCAGTGAAGTGTGTCTGCATTTCAAAATAAACAAGAAGTACATATGGTATTTTACATTTTGAAATGAAAAATCTTTAATCTGCCCGGAACAAACCGAAATGCAACATGGTGGGAAATCCTTGCTCTGTTCAGTTAAAACAGCCTATTTCTGTAGTTAATATAGCAACTTAATCAAAGCAACGTGTTTCAAAGCCATACTCATTAGTACATCTACGTCTACGACAAAGCCATCTACGACATGGCTTTGTTATAAATAGAAAGATCAAACAGGACTGAAAATCGTTAATGAGCATACTCCTCATGCCTCAAAGCCAGCATAATTCTAGATCTTTGTCTGATCAAGACTTGGAAACCCATTTACTGAGAGTGACGGACTTTTCTATGATATTCAACATAAGGCTGCTCATATAAAAGTATGTGTTCTTTATTTAAAATATGAAGTTTCTTTCAATGTGCCCAATTTAAAATTGGATCATGGATAAAGCTTTGAGTCTATATGAAATAATAACTAGTAAGTAAACAAATATTATGGAGCTAAATTTGGGGCCATAAAGTTTGTTCAAACGAAAAAAATTTGAACCTGAAAAATAAAAGTTTGTTCAAAAGCAAAAAATTTGAACCTGAAAAATAAAAGTTTGTTCAAAAGAAAAACATTTGAACCTGAAAAATAAAAGTTATTTTTATTATTATTTTGAACCTGCCCCAAGGCAGGTTTAAACTTAGTTTGTCCTTCAAATAATTAGCCTGTATCTGTGAGCCTGAATCAGGAGAGGATTTTTAGGTAAAAACCACTCATCAACTAAATCTTTATGATTTATCAAATCTTTGCTTCAACCTTGGGTCTTATACCAACATTTTGTTCCTTTTATTCTAGCACTAGTCTGTCAGTGTTAATTTAGCTTCATACATCATCTCATGGCTGTTGAGGTGGCTCTATTAGTGAACAGAATCAAAGGAACCTGATTAAAGACTATGGAAGAAGATTGAGAGTGACTTTGCTTGTCAGGATATGTGCACACGTGCTCTGATTTCCCTTTCGTCTGTTCAGACACACTAAAAAGTGGATGGCTTGTGTTTTGTCTCTGGTGATGGATCCAGTCCCAAAACTCAAGATGAACTTGATTTCAGTAGGTTTATGAATAATTGAAATACATTTAAAAAATCTATTAACCATATTCGTACATTGCTTATATTTCTTTCATTAATTAAAGGTTGTCAGATAGTTTTTATTTCAAATTCAGTCTTAACTTAAGAACTTAACTTAAGACGGTTAAAAAAACAAAACTAACAGCACTCGTATTGATTAGAAGGAACATAGAAACTGGCTGACATCATGGTTAAATACTCAGGACTAGGGTGAGTCACAATGTAAAGGAAGATAAGAGGATTTGGAGATGTCCAAACTGTGTTCTTGGCTAAGTGAGTGCTGCATCTCACCACCTCCATTTGCATCATCATTATTGTTCGTCATCCAGAGAATATGAATCCGTGCCATTTGCTTGACACCTTTGCTGGTCAGGATTTTTCTGCCAAATAACCCATAGCAGAATGCCTTGCAAATGATTCAGTATATGTGTGTGGAGACAGAGATGATTATTATCAAAGAGAGAGAGGTGCCAAAAAAATAATATGCCTGGGAGCGTCGCTGAGTAATCCTTGAGCATTAGAATATATATTGAGCCTGACAAACTGTGAATATTGAGGGTGAGGCTGCTCGTTCTTTTTTTTCTGTGGTGCCACAGTGACAGCTTGTGGTGATGTTAAAAATTATATGCCCTGTTCAAATACTTTTGATTTAATATTCTGGTCACTGCTCATCTCTTTTGCTGCTGTTATTTTGGAGCTTCTTTAAGTACCAGGGAACTACAACCTGCTTTCAAATTCACTAATGTTTGATTCTCAGTAATTGCATTGCATACAGTCAACTTGCATTAAGAAAGGTTTGCTCTCCTAGAAGAGTATTGCTTCCCATGTGTGGTTTGCCGAAGGTCATGTTGATAAGTGCGAAAGCTGTTAGGAAAAGGGTTTTGCAGACTGATGGAGCCAAAGTAAAGAGATCAAAAACACAGTAAACCACATCAGGAGCCCATTTGTAACACATAAGGAGGGCGACATCCCAGTTTTAATCAGTCAAAACTCCATAATTGCTGGAAATGTTATTTCTGAGTTATACTTCCAAATTTTTTAGGGTAATATAATCATGATAACTGTCCATAGACTGATACTGAACAATATTTAAATCTGGGAGAAAGACAAAAGGGATTCTACTGAGGAGCAGTTTAAACAAAGTACATTAAATTCATCTGATTGGAGCTGTGTGTCCTTGTCAATAGTAACAGAAGATAATTCACCATTATTTCAGAGCTAAAGCTCCTTAAAAATGAAAGATGGGCTGAAATCCTTTTCAGGTGATATGCAATCTGATTAAACATTACTAGAAATGTGTCTTATCAGTTTTTGTGTAATGCAAAATTCTGAAAAGAAGCTCTCAAAGTCTGTTCCCTGACTAGTGATTTTGAAACATCCTCAGCATTTTTGCTTAGTTTCCTTTATTTAATGCTCTAGGTTTATATTTACAAAAATATCGAAATCCAACTTCTGTTGTAACTTTTTATGTTGTATAAACTAAAATAGGTAATTTGGCCCTCAGTGCTTTAATTATAAGAGCACCTTGCAAATTAACTCAAATGTCATGAACACTTTTACAATTTATGACTTTACAACTTCAACCTTCATTGTATTTTATTGGGGTTTTATGTGATAGACCTACACAAAGTAGTGCATATTGTGAAGTGGACATAAAAAGAAACATGCTTTTATTTTTTTTTTTTCAAATAAAATCTCTTAACAATAAAGTCCAGTGCTACAAATTACCTTCAAACGTCATCTACACTGAACAAAAATGTAAAAAACGCCCCAAGTAAATTATTGTTGCCATGTGGAGTTAACAACTGTAAATGAGCATTTGTTGACTTTTTATTGTACAAAAGTAATATTTCTCTTGATTTGTGTATAATTTTTAATCCAACTTGCTGTCAGTGAGCATTACTCAATGTCCATTATTGGACCATAGGCCGTTTTAGTGTTAGTTTCCAACAGACTGGCACTACTGCAAATCCACCTCGTCGGCCATGTGTGACCACTCTAGCACAAGATCGCAATCCGGCCCGTCCATCTGTGGGATCGGCTAAGACCAGCGACACACAGCTGATGAGACTATTGGTCTGCACAATACACGCATCACACCTCAGACTGTCCGTAACCACCTACGACTTGCAACTTGCATGCTCGGCGCCCTCACCGTGGTCTGGATCTCACTGCTGTCCGGCGTAGGAACTGACTTGCATGGGCGAATGCACATGCCCGATGGCCCTTGGCACGCTGGAGATGAGTGAAGTGCATGGATGAATCCAGGTTCCAGTTGTATCGTGCAGATGGAAGACAGCGTGTCTGGCGATACGTGGGTGAACGGTTTGCAGATGCAAATGTTATGCCTAGGGTTGCCGATGGAAGTGGTGGCATTATGGTGTGGTCAGGCGTCACATACGGGCAAAGGACACCATTGCACTTCATTGAAGGGAACCTTTAGTCACTGACTGGATGCAATCTGCTGGGTTTCCTTAGACAGAAAAATTTTTTATAAATAAAAATATATAAATAAATAACTAACTCTGACTGCACTGTTCAATGGTTAGGATTAATTGGAATGTATGTACCTGACTGTTGTGAAGTGGCTTGAGACAACATGTGTTGTGAATTGGCGCTATATAAATAAAACTGAATTGAATTGAATTGAATTGAATGCACAAAGATTTCAGGACCAGATTCTCACCCCATTTGTTGTGCCGTTTGTGCGCCAGCATGACATCACCTTTCAACATGACAATACCTGACCTTATGTTGCCCGCATCTGTATGGAATTCCCTCAAACAGAGGACATTGAAGTTCTGGACTGGCCTGCATATTCGCCAGACATGTCCCCAATAGAGCATCTTTGGGATGTTCTGGATAGGCGTGTCCGGGACCGTGTTCCAGTTCCAGGCAATGTGGGTTAGCTCCGTGTGGCACTCCAGGAGGAATGGAATAACAATTCCGCAGGCCACCATAGACAATCTGATCAACTCCATGCAAAGAAGATGTGTTGCTCTGAGAGACGCAGCTGGCGGACACACAAGATACTGAAAAATCAAATTCCTCAACCTGACCCCTATCTGGTTCAAAGGACTGTCAATCCGCTACAAATGGCCATACCACGATGTTATCAATGCCGATATGAAGATCAGTAATTACTGAATATATATTTTGAGTTTCTCTATATATTGCTGTCAGAGTTAGACACACTGATAAACTCAGAGAAGGTATGCAATGAAGACACAAGCGAGTCAAAGTTATCTTTGGCTGGCCAGAGAGAGACAGTCCATTCTCTCAGAGGAACTGCCCTGTGTCACAGCCTTTTATTAAAGAAAGGAAGCAAAAACACTCATGTTACACCATCGTGGGTGTGGCTACAAACAGTTTCCTACTGAATAAAACTAATTCTATCCAGATACTGATACAACACACACGTCCACATCTGGCACTCAAGGACACTGAGATTGGCTGGGGTGTGAACAGACTGCTTCCCAAACTCCTCCGCACACACACAAGTTCCTGCTCAGTCTGCATAGCAACCACCCAAATGCAACTCTAAGACAAGATGACAATTCTGTTAATAGTTCATAAAAGAACTTGAAAGATAAATGTAAAACGTATTCAAACCACTTCTATCAAAGCTCACCAAACTAAATAAATGAAATGTCTTTTAATGGTAAATCATAAAGATAAAGATTTTTTTTGATAATGATAATTCATGTACAAATCTTCCAACAATTGCGTAACCCAAATGTTAATAAAACTCTTATATTTGACATGGGGCGTTTATATTTTTGTTCAGTGTAGTTAGTGAATGTAGCCTGCCTGTTTATAATTTAATCTACGGCAGACAGGTCAGTATGAAGCTGAAAGCAGGGTTAGGTTTTAAAACCCTATCCTAAGCTTTGAACCTGGGATTTGAAATGGAAATAGTATAGCACAAATCCATACCTACCAAGACTTTCCTGAATGGAAAGGCTGGACAAAGAGAGCTTTAAGTGGCTGAACAGAGACTAATCTGTTGACGTTGAAGCACACAAGGTTATACAGCATATAATGATATAACTGGTGCTATCCCTTGAATTTTTGGTGGGTCACCTTTAGTTTTAAATTGGTCTTTTTGTTTTTGTAGTGTTAGATGATTTTTTTTAAACCAGAGACTGGATCTGTAAACTAATATTTGGCTGTAGGGCCTATGGACATCACAATGGTTGCTTTTTTCTTAAATGTAACAGTGTTCTATAAATGTCCTTGATTAAAGAAGACCTTACCTAAATGACTAAATAACAATCAGACAAGCAGCCAAAAGACCCATGGTAAAAAGTTCAAGCAGTAGGAATATTTTAGTAAAGCTTCCCTCAAATGTAGTGTGATGTGTATCCAGTATGTTGTCTGTGAAAGCTCAGCAGGTTTAGATCTTGTTATTCTTATCCCACTTTCCCATTAATCTGACTCACTCGTCTAGTCACCCTTTCATCATTTATTGGATTTGTGTGCCCTGCGAGCGCCCATCTTACATTAATACAGAATTTAATATGACTGTTATTACAGTCAAATTGATAGCCCTACCATCTATTTTTTATTGCTCTCTGCCATTGTATTACAAATGACCAGAGATAAATAGAGATGAATAGATATAAAAGGCAAGAATTTAATGAAAAACATGTTTTAAAAAAGAAGAATGTTGTTCAGATGTGATAAGCTGATGTTTATTCTTTACGTAGCATACCAGTGATAATTACCAGTTTAATACATAGTGTGGCACAGATTTTAAGATGTATAGCTTAACACTATTCACCTCAGTTCACCATAAAATCTGGGTTTATATACAATTTTCTCTATTAGGAGATGAAAAGGGGGCTAGATTGGGCTTCATCCTTTGCTTCCTAGAAACCAGGGTTCTCTGTACTCTAAGCGTTTTGAAGGTTTTTCTTTCTTCTATTTGATTTGACCACTTGTTCTCCCATTCTGTGTCCAGCTCTTGAACCTCATGATTGCGTCATGTTAAACAGTGTTTGCTTAGACAAGAAGGTAAGGGGGCAAGTAAAATAGAAAAGAAGAAGAAGTGGCCTAAAAATATTTACTACAGAGGAGAGGTAGGTGAAGGTTATGTCTTTAACACTAACTGTGAAAGTGCAACAGAAATGGGCAGAAATGAAAGCTGCATAAAGGCATTGGGCTATCTTTATATACTGTGTTATTAAGAGTTATTGGCGTTAGGACTGTCTATGTAGATTATTTTATTATCAGACAAAGATAACCAGTGTAAAGCAGATGTAATAAATTAATTAACCTAATATTTGTTTCTGCCACCATTGACAAGCAGGAGCTGCCACCAAGCAGCAACTGAACATGAGTCTTATTTGTCACTGTGGAGAGATTTTGGCCCAATATGCAGAATTGTTTTAATTCATCCACATTTGAGGGTTTTCAAGCATTAACGGCTTGTTTAAGATCATGCCACAGCATCTCATTTGAATTTAAGTATGAACTTTGCCTAGGCCACGCCTTAATTTTGTACTTTTTTAATCCATGGTTTTCTCTATTTGTGAATAAAGGCTCTGACTGTGATTCACTAGTGTCCCAAAGCCTTAAAACAGCTTTGTAACCTTTTCAGACTGATGGATGTCAGTATGTTTGATGTCATCTGTGCTTGAATTTCTTTAGATAGTGGCATGATGTGTTGCTTTTTGAGATCTTTTAGCCTACTTCATGTTGCCAAACAGGTTCGCCTTAGGCAACTTTTTTTTATTATTCTGGATGAGGGGCAGTAATCAAATGTGGGTGGGTCTAGTCAAATTGAACCAAGAAAATAAGGTTGATCCCAATTAATTCATGCTTCAGCAAGGGTAAAAATTATATTTTCTCATAGAACCAGGTTGGGTTAGATAACTTGTTTCTTTAATGAATCAATGATTGAGTTAAAAAAAGAAATGTCACATTTAAGCACAGTGCCCAAGAGTAGTAAGAAAGAGAACAGACCGTAGTTAAGAGTTTGCATTGTATACAGATTGTTTATTGAAAATCTAATTTCTATTTCAAATTCAATTTTTGCATCAATTCATCATAAAAACCATGTAAACAAAAAAAACATTATTTTTATACAATTATTTGCCCACAGTCTATTTGTATTGTCTTATTTTCTATTCTTAGCTATAAATTAATTTTATTTTTCATAAAGTTACTAATTAATTATTATGAATAACTCATTATGAAAATAAATTCTTGATTTTAATAATGATGTAAGTTATTGTTATTATGACCTTTTCCATAACTACGCAGTTCTGGTTGTATGTGTTTCGAAAGGGTTCTTCAGACCTGTGGCAAAGGTTCCTGACCCTGCCTATACTAACTCAATTAAACAGGGGTATAATAAGAGCACAAACTGCATTAACAGCTAATATATTGGTTTAGTTTTTTTGGAATAGCTGTTTAAAATCTCTTCTAACATGTGAAGCATAAATATATTCTTTACTATAATAATTTTTATTTGGTTTGATTTTTAAGAGGATCTCAAGACCCGGCTTGTTGATTTATGACCACCAGGGAACTTTGAGAAGTGCAGCTTTGCACTGTAATAAAGATAACTAGCCTCAGTCAGTTGAGAAAGGATAACAGAAAATAGTTTAAAAAAGGTTGTTGCCATTTACCTTTCAGTCACCAGAGGGAACTCTCTCCTTTATTACTAAATGCAAAGAAACAGATTCACACTTTTTTTAGTTTCACTTCTGTACTACCATTATGTTTACTTTTAATCTCAAGAAATGAGCAAAAGAGGGGGGGCTGTTCTCCACAGATTGTAGCTTGCCTTGTTTAGAGTTAAACACCAAAAACTGCATTTGTCTACACATTTATCCTAAGTGCCTCATTCAACTTGATTGATTTTGTGTTTTTTTTTTTTTTTTCAACTCTACAGATCCGAGGCTTTCTCTCCAGGTTTGACAACGTGCTGCCTGCCAGCCTGGCCTTTGACAAATGCACTGCCTGCTCACCCATTGTAAGTGGTGCAGTTTGTTTTTTGTAGAGCTCAAGTTGTAAGGTTGTTAGATGTGGTTTAGTGTACAAAAGGCTGAAAAAGTAATGCAGATACAAAGGTTTGGACTTTATCAGGTCACATTTTGTTACTATGTGACAACAATGTTTTGAAACACAAATTGCAGTTGTAGCAAGAATTGGGGGGATTCCCAACTCTCCCATTTCCACATTGTTAAATCAGTGTAGCTGTGTTGAAATGTTGTTCCTTGAGGAATACTAAAGAGACGCACACAGGAAAGCTGGTAAAACCATCTGGTAACAATCAGGCAGCAGTTGCTCACTGATGTCAGAAAGTGTCGTACTCTCCCACCACTCCAGCGTGTGTGTTTGTGTGAGTGTGTGAGCGCTCGTGTGTGTGTGTGTGTGTGTGTGTGTGTGTGTGTGTGTGTGTGTGTGTGTGTGTGTGTGTGTAGATGGGTTGTAGAAGAGTCCAAATAGTCTCAATCTGCCAAATAGGGGTGGGAAAAATTACTCTTCATGCTTTTCACTGCTTTACCATTGCTCTGTGTGGTTAGTTTTAAAAAAGTGTGAGAGTTCTGCAGGAGCAAAGGACAATTTAGAAACGGGAACAGTTTTTAAAAAAAAAAATCCAGGAGAGACTGATGGGTGGTGGTGGGGTTGTTAGAAGCAGAGGAAATGTGGTACTGAAAAAGGTTGTCGTGATGAGTAGAGGGCTGGTTTCCCCCTTATTCTCTCCCCCAATCTCAATGCGCTCTTTGTGTCGATAAAGAGGTCATAAAGCCCCAGATCTATCACTTTCATGCGAGGACAGAGAGAAACTAAGCAACGGAGGGGGGGCATGGAGTTGGCTACATTCAGCTATAAAACTTCACCACCTACGCTTGGTGGAAAAAAAAAAAGGATGGCGTTCCAGCCCATCCTAAGGTGTCATGTTTCTGCCTGTGTGACTGATGAGATTATTTGGTCTCCACAGAGCTGCTCATATGGTCTGATGGGGTTTGGTTAAAGGCCGTGTAGGCAGGAATAATGTTAGAGAGACCACATATTCTGGTGAGGCAGGGATAAAGGTTGTGAAGTAAAAATGTTTTAATCCCACCCACACATCTTTGGCCTCTCTGCTTTGCATTTGCTTATCTGCCTTTCACTCTTTTCTTTTCAGCCTACTCCAGTTTCACTTCTCCTTCTTCCCCTCTCCTCGCTTCCTGCTCTTTCTCCCCCATATCTCTCCTCTCTTTTGTGTATCCCTGTGTCCATATATCGGTGGGCTCCCTTTAATGGCGTTTGTGTGTGTGTGTCTGTTGGTCTTTGTCTTCACTCGGGATTTGTGTGTGTATTTCTGCTGCAGTCAGCTGTGTGCTGCCAGGTCACTATGGAAACAAAACAATTCAGCCTCTGTCTGGGCTGGAGCGGTTCCTGTAGAGTTGGGGCTTTTCACTCTGTCTGTGTGTGTGTGTGTGTGTGTGTGTGTTGTGTCTTGTGGGGCTGCAAGCCAATAAAACTACACGCCAAAGGGTAAATCACAGCTGACGTGGCATTGTCTAAAACCATGCCAGACACCTCTTACTACAGCTACTTGGACACACAAAAAATGTGCCACCACTGTTAATGGGAAACTTTGTTTTTTGCAATGATTTGCAATACAGAAAGATAGCCATGAAAATAACTTTGTAAGCTGAGCTATATATTGAATTAAAGACTTTTTATGGGCAAAATTGGTTTAACTTTGGCACATTTGATTAGAGATGCACCAATCAGAGGTTTTGGAGCTGATTTCAGATCTTTGATTTACTAATGAAAGGTATTCATACACCCTTGAATGTTTCCATATTTTCTCATGCTAACCACATCATCCACAAACTTTACTATATTTTACTGAGATTGTATGTAATGGACCTACACAAATTAGTGCATAATTGTAATGAAATGGGAAAGGTTACATGGTATTCGCATTTTGTTATAGAGAAATGAAAACCCCTCTTGAGTTAATTATTCATAAACCTGCTCCTACAGTCACATCTGCAGGTCCTTTGAGTTTGGTCTCCAACAGCATAGCACATCTAGAGAAAGAAATTTTTATCATTCTTCTGAGCAAAATAACTCAAGGTCAGAATGATTGGATGGACCACCTCCATTATTAGGTCTAGACTTAGACTGGGCCAAATAACACATGATGCCTATAGCATAACGCTTCACATCAACTGTTCTCAGTTGATGGGAAGCATTATGCTGCCTTTACCATATGTCACTATGGGGATGGTGTGTTCAGGGTGATGTGCAGTGCTTGTTATTCTCTACATGTTGTCAACAGATTCCACCACCTGAGCTGTAAATCACTACAGCTCCTCCAGAGTTAATATGGGCCTCTTTGCCCAACATTACCACATCCATCATTTTCCATCTAGCTTGAAAGCTAAAAAGAAAACAATACATTAGATTAGCTTTACTGTGAAATCTGTACGGACATCAATGGGAGTTTATATTAAAGGAACTGCTCCACAGTCACTTAGGTTGTATTTCACAGAAAAAAAGCATTTCAGTCCACACAGATTCATAGCTTTAAACTGTAGCCACACTTGTCTGTGAAGTTCCTCATGGCTCTAATCTAGTCCCTGTTTTGTTTTTTATAACGGGTGACTTTTCGGGCAGTACATTCGATCTTATCTGATGTACGTATTTTTCCCATAAAAATAAAATTCTCCTAAAATGCACCCAACAATAGATGCATCTGAGTTTACATTATTTTAATAAGGATAAGAGTCATTTAAACTTATTTGGTCTCTAAGAGTTTCTGTGTGGTCCCATTGATTATGTTGTGCTGCTTCTCAGTTATAGCTGTTAGATGAGGTTAAATAGTGCCTCTTTTTTTTAAGATTTTGAGAAATTTACTCGGATTCAGAATCAGCTTTTTTGCCAAATTTGTACAGACAAACAAGGAATTTGACTCTGGTACACTTTTCTCTCAATAATAAAGAATATCTTTTTTAATGTACATATATACACAATTGACTTTACAATAGGATATAGTGTGATGTCCAAGGATGCATGGTGTTGTTCTGGAACTGACTGTCAAGTGTTCATCAGATAAACAGCCGGGGGGAAGAAACTGTCTCTGAGGCGGCTGGTTTTAGCAGACAGCGCTCTGTAGCACCGACCTGAAGATAAAGCTTAAACAGTTTATGTGCAGGGTGTGTGGGGTCTGCAGATATTTTAGCTGCTCTTTTCCTGAACCTAGACATGTATAAGTCCTGGATGGAGGGAGGGCCAGCCATGATGATTCTCTCTGAAGCCCTGATGGTTTGTTGCAATCTGGACCTGTCCTGTTTTGTGGATGAGCCCAAACCACACTGAGATGGAAAAAACCTGGACAGACTGAATTATGGGACTGTGGAAGATGACCAGCAGCTCCTGTGGAAGGTTGTACTTCTTGAGTTGCCTCAGGAAGTAGAGTCTCTGCTGGGCCTTCTTTCGAACATTGTCGATTTGTGAGGATCAGCTCAGGTTTCGAGAAATGGTGGTTCCTAGGAACCGGAAGTGGTCCACAGCAGACATTACTCATTCTTTATACTCAACAGTAATTAGAACTTATTGCATATTGGCATAGATCATTCATCTCCTAATCATTTGTAGCTAAGACAGAAAACAGAAACCTTTAACAAAAACAGGGAGATCGAGATCATAAAACATTTCCTTGCACTTGACTGGTTTTCTGTCTATAACAAAGCAGATGTATTCTGAAATACAAACGTAGTTGAAAATGATTAATTTAACACAGCAGAAAATTAAGTATCATCCATTCAAGCTAAATTATATGTTTGTGTGGCATGTGGGGTGTACAGATGCCAAAGTGGCTTACAGTTGGAACCTGAGGGTACATCAGTCATACTATGTGGAGTAGGCTACATCCCACATGCAGGGCAATTGCACAGAAGACCACCCAGTTTCATGCAAGTAAGAAATATGACCATCAAACACTGTTTTGTGGTAGGTAATACTCTTTAACACATCTACAAGGTATTCTCTCTGTTTTTAGACATCCACTTACTTTTATGACTGACTTATGCTCTGCCAACTTCTAATAATGCCATCACTCTTAATTCATTAATTCACCATGTGTACCTTTTGTGCTGATCTGTGTAAAAGCACTATTCCTGTGAATTAATTTACAACCATACCCATTGGTGGACTGCATCTGTACCAAATTACCTCCAAATTGCACCATTTTTTCTGAGTAGTTTATTGTTTTTGTCTGTGAAGATATTTATATAGTATATTTCTTTTTATTGTATATTCTTTCATATGCATTTTAAAGGTAGTGTTTGCTTCAAGTACGTGCGCAATAACTGAATCACAAGATCATCAAAGGGAATCAGGTTGCTATCTGTGGCTTCATCGGCGACAGTTTAACAAAGTTGGTTTTAGCCGTTGGAGTCTCATGTAGCAGAACCCGTGGATGGAAATGGAGAATCAAAGAAATGAAAGATGTAGGAAAGAAAAGAGAGGTTGAAAAGGTGAGTGAAGGGAACATCACTGTGTATTGTGGGTGGTGTGTTTGGCTCTGGGACCAGACGCCAGGTTGAGTCTGCAAGACACACAAATGCATAAGCACACATGCACTCACACACAAAGACAGTGCTGAGTGCAGTGTGCAGATGTCTGAAGCAGTGGTAACTCTACACCTGCAGAGGAGGCTTCGTAGGCGTCCATGAAAGGCTTGTCCAATCTTAGGAAGGTAGTCGAGAAGGCAGAGGGTGTGTGCGTGTGGGGGTGGGGGGGTATTTACTAGAGCAGTAGTGTGGGGATTTGATGTCCGTTCCGTTGGGACATCAAGGTAAACACACCAGTATGACTGTGGAGGTGTTAGTTGAGGTGTTTCAAAGGTTCAGCCGAAGAAAAAAGGTTTCTTTTTAATTTCTTCTTGTAAGTGTATTATTTACTGCTTTATATAGCAATTATTTTGTCACATATAATAAAAAAGGTATTCCTCTGTCCCAAATCCGCATATTAACCCCCATTAAAAGCTTTGAAGATACATGATTTCTTGAATAAATGATAAATTGATGATTCATCTTTTAAATATTCTCTAGCTAACTTTTGAATTTTGTGCTTGGTTAAAGTAATTCAATTCAGTTTTATTTATATAGCACCAATTCACAACACATGTTGTCTCAAGGCACTTCACAAAAGTCAGGTACATACATTCCAATTAGTCCTAACCATTGAACAGTGCAGTCAGAGTTAGTTATTTATTCAAATTGGATAAAAAGTTTTTCTGTCTAAGGAAACCCAGCAGATTGCATCCAGTCAGTGACTTGCAGCATTCCCTCCTCCGGGATGAGCATGTAGAGACAGTGGACAGTCACTGGCGTTGACTTTGCAGCAATCCCTCATACTGAGCATGCATGTAGCGACAGTGGATAGGAAAAACCTCCAGCAGAATCAGGCTCAGTGTGAGCGGCCAACTGCCACGACCGACCGGGGGTTAGAGAGAACAGAGCAGAGACACAAAGAGAACAAAGAAGCACTGATCTAGGAGTACTTTCTATGGGAAGGAAAAGCAAATGTTAGTGGATGTAGCTCCTTTAGTTGTTTCACCTGGAAAGAAAGAACAGATAAACTCTGAGCCAGTTTTCAAGGTTAGAGTCTGAAAGAGAGCACATATAATTAGTTACAGTAAAAGCTCAGTCAATTGCCATGTCTAGGAGAGAGAAAGGATTAAACACTGAAAGACAGGGCCATGTGGATCATCGGTAGAGGGTGAGCATTAAGTTGTGCCAGCAGAAGCTTGGAGGATTCCCCTCTCCAGAAAGGTGTCACAGGTAGACACAGAGTCAGGCCAAGTGTAGCTTCTAGGAAGAGAAATGAGAGAGAACAAAGTTAACAGCTGAAATAACAGCAAATAATGCAAAATTGGAGAGTAGTGTGAGAATGTAGCGAAGAGGGTGAAAGTGGTCATTATGTCCTCCAGCAGCCTAAGCCTATAGCAGCATAACTACACAGAAAGTTTCAGTTCTGCACAGTTTGAGGAAAATCTGTAATTGAAATGTTATTGTTAGATATTACGATAACTATATTAGTTGCGATCTCTGATCTCTTTCTTTTCCATCATCACAATGTCCCCAAATCTCCCATGAGTTTAGCATCTTGGTCACTAAACTCACTGTCAGGTTTGGGCATACAGGGCACTGAAAGTAAAGTAGTGAAATATTTTACTGGCATACAGAGTTTGTAGGAATGGTACTTAAAATATAACAGACTACCAAATATCATAAAGTCCTTTGTGATTGCGACATTGCACACATCGATATTCCAATGCTGTTTGTGATTCAATATATTTTGCAGCTATAGTTTAAACTATGCTATATTGTATTCTCTTTTTAATAATCTCCAGTAAATGCATTTATTTTTGTTTTCATTGTTTAAGCTTTGTTTTCTATCATAAGTAGAAATGTAAGACATTGAAATTACTATTAAATACTTAGAATCCTCATTGAACCAGTACAAACTTTACTCCTTCAGTAGTCTAGTTTGTCTTTAAATGCTTTCTTTTTTCGTTCATGTAGGTCTTGGACCACTATGAGAGGGAAGGTTTCAGCTTTCTGTCCAAGGTTTTTAATTCCTCCCACTCATTTCTGGAGGATTTGACAGGACTGACTCTACTGCACCAGGAGACCCAGGCTGCAGAGGTACATCACAGCCCCACACTTCAGAAAAGCTTGTTGTACTCAGTTTAGGCAGAATTTGACTGGTTGATTATATATTATTTATAATTGATTTAAGAGTCCACAATTCTCATTTAAAATTTAGGTTTAAAAACCTTAGACATCAATTGCATTTGGGAAGATCTGCTAACAGAGACAAAGAAGGGATCTTTACACCTGATCTACACAAATGCTCATCTAAATATAAATATATTTATGTGGAAATAATTCAGCAAAACACTAAACATCAGAGAAGACTGACTGAAATCCTTCGTCTGGGATTAAAATGTGTATATGAGCACACATGAGATAGTATGTCTATACAAAACCCAGTTGTACTATAAATTTTGGATATAAACTTGAAAAGTATCACAAAAATTAGTTTTTTATTGCAATAGTGATGAAAGCTATGATTAAATGTATTTTTTAAATAATCATTTCAGTATTTGTGACTATAAATCTACAGTTGCATACAAACAGAGCCCATAAAAACAAGTACTTGTCTAAAAATAAACCTTACTTATTATGAAAAAGGGTACTTGAATACAACAGTTAAATTCTGTGGTGCAACTCTGCCGCTAAGCAGTTCACAATAATTGCTTTCAATATTTTGAAACGTAAACATGGTGTTTTATTATTACTAACACTGAACTGACAGAAAAGTAGCTCATAAGCAAAGGTAAAAATCCCAACCATACTACCAACAATGGCTGTCCCTTATTTGTATTGTGCATACCTTGTGTCTAAATACTATTTTAGTTTAACAAGATATTCACATTATGTTATATCCAACCCATATGATTTTTGTTATGAACAAGAAAGAAACCAATGCGGAGGTATTGGTTGGATAAAGGCAAGCCTTTTACAGTGTATATTGTGCTAAATTATATGTGTGGGATAGCTGCCAAAATAAGTTTTCACTTTTATTGATTTCAGCATTTCTTTGTGTAGAGATATGTTTTCAATAGCTCTGAAGAGCTCACCTATCTTTCTTACTGTTGTAAAAGGGTATAAATGTACACTACTAGCTAAAGCACTGGATGCTTTAAAGCTAGAACTAAAGTCTTCATTAAACGACATGCTTTGATTTTCATCAGGATGGTGTTTGATCATCCTGATACTACTGCATGTGACAACACTGATTTTGAACTAAAAGACTGAGTTGTTATTAAGTCAAATTTCTTTGGGTTTTACCAAGAAATCCAGTATTGTGAGGGTAATATAGCTGGATCTCTGTGTGCCTGGTGATTTATGTAGGACGTTCATGACAAAGAGGCTGCTGATCCTGAGTGAAAAGCCTTATCTATCAAATCAGAGGCAATTGGTTCCACTTTTTTAATGGCCTCTAAACGTACGGGTTGACTTACCTTTTTTTTTTTTTTTAAATATTTCTACTTCGTTGTATAGAAATATCCAGTCCATGCTGAGACATTTGAAACAAAATGTTCACATAAAATACAAAACCCAACTTTTAAGCACTTTTAAAAACAATGTTTATGCCTTACTATATATTAACTAATTAACTATATATATTAGATTTCTGAATGTATTGGACTTCCTCTCTAAGCCATTGAATCACTTCCATGGCCACATGTGTACACAATCCAGGACCTACACATGCAGACTGAGTATACAAATGTTGGCCGAAGAAGAGGTCACAGTCAGGAAGTCTTTGAACTTTCTGCAGATTCCATAGATACAGACCTTCAGATTAGTTCATGAACAGTGAGCTTCATGAAACTGGCTTCCATTGCTGAAGAGCTGCATCCAAATTCAAAGTGTTGGATGCAGTGATGTAAAGCACGCCTCCTCTGAAATCTATAGCAGCAGAGACATGTTCTCTGGAATGACAAATCCTACCGCTCTGTCTTGCAGTTCAGTGGACTAATAGGCGTTTGGCATTTGTCAGGAGAACGGCCCTTGTCTGACTACATTGTGTCAAGTATAAAGTTTGGTGCTGAAGGGTTTATGGTGTTTGGCGGTTTTTCAGGAGTTTGGTCGATCCCTTAGTTCCAATAAAAGGAAGTCTTGAAATGTTTCAACTGGCACAGAGTCCTGAACTCAACACAGAGACCACTGGTCAAGGCTTCTTGCCCGACATCAGTGCCTGACCTCACAGATGTGGAACAATGGTCACTAGTTGACCTTGTAGAAAGCCTTCCCAGAAGAGTTGAAGCTGTTATACTGTAGCTGCAAGGAGTTAGCTGATATCATATTAAACACAGTGGGTTAACAATATGAAGTCACTCAAGTTTATATGTGTGTAAAGGCAGATGAGCAAATATTTTGGCAATATATTCTACGTTAAGGCCCCCAGAGAAGTTTTAGTTTCAAAATGTCCTTTCTTAATAATCAAAAGGCATGTGTCCTCTTGTGTAATCTCCCTTTGTTTTTGTAAAATCTACAGTGTATAAGAAAAGCATTTTACTACCCTGACAGGTGACCTGCTTACAGCTGTCTTCCTGTCAATGTGCAGCAGGAAAGAGAGACCACAACGTTATCATATCTTTTTGAATGTATGAAGTTTATCTCGGTGTATTTATGCAAAAACACAGCACTAACCTCTTCATTAGACATCTGCTTGGGTCTTGTTAAAATGCAGAAATAATTTTAGGGGATTTCTTTAGACCTCTATGCCTTAGTGCAGTGGCACTGTAATTGTACACTTATAAGCAAAGATTATGTAATTCATGTAAGTAAGGTGTTAACACTTGCACTGTCTTGCACGCATCTGCCACAGCCTTGTAAACAAGGGAGATAGCAGCACACAATCTAGAGTTGGAAGGAAAAAGATGTCATCCTATCTACAGAATTCAAAACAGTTTCTAAATCTCATATTTAGTCAATTAAAGCTTTGTTTGGATATCGATGAAATGATAAAAGTAAAAATCAGATGTTTACATTTTACCTGGGTGCATCGTTGGAGACTGAATAAGAAATGGGTTAGATTAGCTTGAGGTGATTTGGAAATGACTTCATCATTATGAATAAAATGCTTTGGGACTTTTTAGGTTTGTCCTGTTAAAGCTTTGACCTAAATAAGTGCACAGAAAATGTTTGGATAATTGGAGCTCAGGGATCAAATGTTTCTGACGTTAAAATCCTTTCAAACTGCTTCAAAACAGTGTTCCCACCTCAGGGAATTAGATTGTTTTTGTATTATTTCTCGGACTGAAAATGTTACTGAAGATGGACTTTTTTATTCAAAAGTAGAGAAATAATCTTCTATTCTTTGACTTTTATAGAGCTCAAGTTTAAAGTCTGTGAGGGATACATTTGCGGCAAACATCCAGAATAGTCTGTGGTGGAATATGGGTGGTTTTCCTCAAGACTCCCCTGACAGCAGATGGAGGGAGTCAAGGGAGAGGCATAAAACGAGCTAGTGTGGGTGGTGGGGGCTGGGTCTGGTCCTGCCATGGTGTGGGAATTTCCCATGTACTTTCTCTACAACCCTGATTTATTAAACATAAATGGTGGATGAGGCAGGAAAAAAAATAGAAATTAGAAAAAAAACTCTAAAAATAAAGTGATGAGAAGAGGACAAAATAGACAGAGAAAGACATAAGGGAAGTTAAGTAGAGGGACTTCTTATTTACTGTCCGTCTCCACTTCATTCCCTATCATTTTGTATATCTCTTGTTCCTTCCTTCTCTCCCCACCCCACCCCCCCTCTCTCAGACGAAGCGTGCTGAAGAGTCTGGCGTCAATCCCTTTCTCTTCAATCTGAGCATAGAGGGATTGTTTTGATTGCTCAGCCCACTAGCGCCAGAAGTCTTAGCGCCTGTTTCCTCTACAGCGATCACTTTTTCTACAAACTACTGCTTTTTGAGAACATCCTCTAGTGATTCTTTCTCTCCCCCAATCCCAGGATGGGATAGTAGCTTTCATTTTTTTCAGTCCTGAAAGCATTAGTCTTCATTTGGAAAACCCACAAGAGAAAGCTTTGTGCCTCAGTTTTTTTCCTTGTCCCAATCTTTCAAATGTCCTGGTGTGAAATAATTGAAAGTGCTACATATTTGAACCTATTTGTTGTATATTTGAATTACTGTGTATTTTCTTTTAGACTTAGACATTCATACCCCACAAACGGAATTGGAGTGAACCTAAATCACTTCATTTGTTGGCATGTTTTACTTTTTTTTTTTTTTCTCTGCATTTATCCCAGTAAAAGAGAGTCTGTGTGTGTTTTTGCACACTCTAATGTGTATGACCAGTCTAAACTGTAATTTACGTCATCAGATGTCTCCACTATGTACTTAAGGTCTATTTTGGGTGAGTTTGTAACATGAGAACCACTTTTTAGGCGGTCACTGTGGGGTTTTGGGGCAGTTAAGGTTTGGTGAAATTTTAGACTGACTGAAAGCTGTGCATATGTCTCTGTGTGTCCATGAGTGTGTGTGAGTGCATGCTCATAAGTCACGAACAAATGGTGAATGGCTCCTTTGTGTAAGTGGCCTGCTAGGATTTCAAACTGTGGTATGAGTACGGCCCGGTGGAAAATCTACTATGAATCTGGCAAATGCATGCATTTCAAACATTTGTATGCATATTGCCTCTTAACCCTCAAGAGACTCATAATGTAGCTACAAAAATCTAATATCCGTGACCAGATCTGAAACTGCACTGTAAAAAATAAAATGTTAGACAACAGGAGTCCCTATGAAGTCTTTAAAAGTATGGAAAATAATTCATTTGATTTATTTTTTCCATTTCCATAGTATGGAAAAATATTTCAGTTTCCAGACATTCTTTTTCCTAGATAAAAAAAAAAAAAAAAAATATATATATATATATATATATATATATATATATTTTATATATATATATAGAATTCTAATAAAAAATATACTCGTCGTCTTCCGCTTTATCCGGGACCGGGTCGCGGGGGCAGCAGACTCAGCAAAGACGCCCAGACATCCCTCTCCCCAGACACCTCCTCCAGCTCCTCCGGGGGTAGCCCAAGGCGTTCCCAGGCCAGCCGAGAGACATAGTCCCTCCAGCGTGTCCTGGGCCGTCCCCTGGACCCGGTGGGAGGTGCCTGGAATCACCTCCTGAGGAAGGCGTCCAGGAGGCATCCGGTATAGATGCCCGAGTCACCTCAACTTGCTCCTCTTGATGTGGAGGGGCAGCGGATCTACTCCGAGCCCCTCCCGGATGGCCGAGCTCCTCACCCTATGTCTAAGGTAGTGCCTAGCCACCATACGGAGGAAGCTCATTTCAGCCGCTTGTATCTGGGATCTCGTTCTTTCGGTCATGACCCAAGGTTCATGGCCATAGGTGAGGGTAGGAACGTAGGCTGACCGGTAAATCGAGAGCTTCGCTTTTCGGCTCAGCTCTCTCTTCACCACAACGGACCGGCACAGTGCCCGCATTACTGCGGCAGCCGCACCGATCCGTCTGTCGATCTCCCGCTCCATTCTTCCCTCACTCGTGAACAAGACCCCGAGATACTCAAACTCCTCCACTTGAGGCTGGAACTCCCCTCCAACCTGAAGAGGACAAGCCACCCTTTTCCGGTCGGGAACCATGGCCTCGGACTTGGAGGAGCTGATCCTCATCCCAGCCACTTCACACCCGGCTGCGAACCGCCCCAGCGCATGCTGTAGGTCTTGGCTAGAGGGGGCCAGCAGGACCACGTCATCTGCAAAAAGAAGAGACGAAATCCTCTGGTTCCCAAACCAGACCCCCTCCGGCCCTTGGCTGCGCCTAGAAATCCTGTCCATAAAGGTTATGAATAGGACTGGTAACAAAGGGCTGCCCTGCCGGAGTCCAACATGCACCGGGAACAGGTCCGACTTAGTGCCGGCAATGCGGACCAAACTCCTGCTCCGCTTGTACAGAGACTGGATGGCCCCTAGTAAAGGGCCCACGATTCCATACTCCTGGAGCACACCCCACAGGGCACCACGAGGGACACAGTCGAATGCTTTCTCCAGGTCCACAAAACACGCGTGGACCGGTTGGGCAAACTCCCATGAACCCTCGAGTATCCTGTAGAGGGTATAGAGCTGGTCCAGTGTTCCACGGCCGGGACGAAAACCACTCTGCTTCGAGGCCAACCGGTAGTCCTTCTCCATGGCCTCACCGAACTTCTCCCAGGCCCGAGTTTTTGCCTCTGCCACCGCCCGGGCCGCGGCACGCTTGGCCTCACGGTACCCGTCAGCCTCCTCAGGAGTCCAACAAGCCAACCACAGCCGATAGGACTCCTTCTTCAGCTTGACAGCGTCCCTTACCTCCGGTGTCCACCACCGGGTTCAGGGATTGCCGCCGCGACAGGCACCGCAGACCTTACGTCCGCAGCTACGGGCAGCAGCATCGACAATCGATGCGGAGAACATGGTCCACTCGGACTCTATGTCTCCAACATCCCCCGGAATCTGGTCAAAGCTCTCCCGGAGGTGGGAGTTGAATACATCCCTGGCCAAGGGCTCCGCCAGACGTTCCCAGCAGACCCTCACTATGCGTTTGGGCCTGCCAAGTCTGTCCGGCTTTCTCCTCCTCCAGCGGATCCAACTCACCACCAGGTGGTGATCAGTGGACAGCTCAGCCCCTCTCTTCAACCGAGCGTCCAAAACATTTGGCCGAAGGTCTGGTGATACGACAACAAAGTCGATCATTGACCTCCTGCCTAGGGTGTCCTGGTGCCAAGTGCACTGATAGACACCCTTATGTTTGAACATGGTGTTCATTATGGACAATCCGTGACTAGCACAGAAGTCCAATAACAAAACACCACTCTGATTCAGATCGGGGAGGCCATTCCTCCCGATCACGCCTCTCCAGGTTTCACTCTCGTTTCCCACGTGGGTGTTGAAGTCCCCCAGCAGAATAATGGAGTCCCCGGGAGGGGCACTATCCAGCACCCGCGACAGGGATGCCAAGAAGACCGGGTACTCCGCACTACTGCTCAGCCCGTGACCTGTCCCCAACCCGAAGGTGCAGGGATGCGACCCTCTCATCCACTGGGGTAAACCCCAACATGAGACGGCTGAGCTGGGGGGCAACAAGCAAACCCACCCCAGCCCGCCGCCTCTCCCCGTGGGCCACTCCAGAGTAGAAGAGAGTCCATCCCCTCTCGAGGACATGGGTTCCAGAGCCCACGCTGTGCGTGGAGGCGAGCCCGACTATTTCTAGTCGATATCTCTCGACCTCCCGCACAAGCTCAGGCTCCCCCCCCCCAGCGAGGTGACATTCCACGTCCCTAGAGCCAGCCTAAGGATCCGGGGATCGGGCCGCCACCTTCGTCCGGCGCCCAATCCTCTTTGCACCGGTCCCTCACGGTTCCCCCTGCAGGTGGTGGGCCCACTGGGGGATGGCCTCGCCTCTCTCGTTCGGGCTTGGCCCGGCCGGGTCCCGCGAGGAGCAATCCAGCCACCAGGCGCTCTCCGACGAGTCCCGACCCCAGGCCTGGCTCCAGGGTGGGACCCCGGCTCCGCCATACCGGGCGACGTCACATGCCTCGAATTAATGGTCGTCATGAGGGGTTGAAAAATAAAGGCTTTTTGTATTAAATTTTATTATCTAAATCACTGGTTCTCAGTTGCTTTTTTAAAAGTTTGGCTGACATAAGATTTAGTGTAATCACTCAAACCATTGAATGAAAGGAAGAACTGCAAATACTGAGAATTGTTGTTTATGACTCACATTTTGTAGTTTTTCAAAGATACTGTAGCCAACATTGTAGTAATGAAAAAAACTTTTCAGTGGCAGTTTTTTTTTTCCACAAAACTGAAAAAAATTTTGAAGAATGCAATTCAAAATTCAGGTTTACAAAATAACATTTTCTTCTGGCTACCTATCTGAAACTAAGTACTGGAGCATATTGTACTTTGAAAAACCTTAATCAGCACCAAGTTCAACCTTGGTGCAACTCAAAACAAAATCAACCGCAATTTGTAGCAATAAATGTGAGAAATTATCATGATTTTTGCACCTGATAAGAAAGTCTGGAGTTATTGTAGACAAGGAAAATCTGAGGTCTGGCTGTGTCCTGTTTGATTTGGCATTCTGAACCAGAGCTGAGAAGCCATTTTGACTGATAGGTAATGCTGAATGGTGAGAGGGGTTTTACTCCTCGAGTGGCAAGGAAAGGATACTCGCTCATCCCAGTGCAGCACCAGAACTGAGTGAGATTTCTACAAATTTAGCAGGCGGTCACATGATAGCTCCACCAGCTGACTCTTTTTGTTGCTTGGCAATGTAATAAATTCCGAAGGGGTTCAACATCCCTTTGTTTCTCAGGAAAACAGTATCTTATATTGCCTACATTGTAGCTGCATATCACCGCGCTCAGTTAGCATAGCAAACTTTGTATCTCTTCTTCTATGTGTGATACAATGTGTGCCAACTTGCACTGCAGGACAGTATCACCACTCAGAATAGGGAGGGCGAATGGATGAGACTTCATTTATTTTATTTTTTTATCTATTTATTTTCCTGGCATCTTTTTGCCCAGACAAAGACCCGCAACACACTAATGAAGAAAAACTGATTAGTTATGTTCTTCACCATTGAATCGTCATATGAAAAGACAAGCTTTTATTGAAACTTATCGGTTGTTTTGGTGTTTGAGTCACTGAAACCTTCAAAAAAATAAGAAAATGTCTGTTTGATATCATTTTGGGTTTTAAACTGGACCTGGGGTTCTGAAACTAGATCTAGTTTATAAGTCCATACAAAGCATTAGCACTCTAAGTGATCCAGATTTTAAATTAGAGATGATCTACATATGTCCAAATGCAAAAAAGCTGTTTATTACCCTTTTACTACATAACCAAGTTGGGCCCAATCTCATCATTGCAATGGTAAACCTAAAGTTTAAATTCCAACAAGGTCTTTTTTTTGCATTCAAATTTACATATTATAATGTAAAATCTGATAGAGAAATCTGGAAATGTGAGTCTGGAAAACTATGAAATTTTGAAATTAAGATTTTATTATGGATCAGTACTAATTTACATTGAAAAGGTCAGAAGGGTGAACATTGGAAATATGTCTCTTATGTCTGATATCAAAAGGAAACACATGATCATTAATTCAGCTTTGCACTGTACTTTGTATTTTTGTGTAAACATACCCTGCAGTCACACTGCCTGTGAATGTACCAAACACAGAGTGTGTGGTTTTTCATGTGTCAGTTCCCTCCATTTACTGCAAAGAGGAACAACTGTGTCACTTCTCACATTTTGTTCTTTTTTTGGGATCTGTGACATGATCTTTTTTTTCCTCAAATTCCCTTTTTGGGGCTGTGAAACTTCAGAGATCATCGTCTCAGAATATTTTAAACCTCTATGTTGGTCATAGTTTACGTTGTGGTATTCTTGTATGTATGGTAACTGCAAGACTTGAGGTTCAATTATAGCTCTCTGTTGGACTGGGTTTGCGCAGCTCTCCACTTGTATTTAGAAAAGAATAACAGGAATTTAAAGCTTGGAGGCAGAGGACACATGTTTATATACAGTTTATTTTTACTAGCCAACAGTGTATCACCATTGAATGAAGGATACTGTGTCAAAGAAATGCAAATTATTTGGGGTTAGCTTTAATCCCTAAAACAGAGATTGACTACATCATACGGTGAATTATAAAAACAAAGGCGAAAGGTGATCAAACAGGCTTATTTGTAACAAAGCTCTCTGTTGGTGAAATATTGTTTTTAAGAAATCAGTTGCAAAGAAGTGGAAAACAAGTAATTCATTTTTATGTTGTGTAGTTTTAAATTCTCAGATTGAAGTTTTTAGATTGTCTTGAAATTCAATGTCACCAGATAGATTTTACTCAAGAAAACATTGGCAATCTCTTAATATCTCCAGGAACATTTTTGAGGAACCAAGATAGTTTTTTGGGACCATTCTTTACTCTTTTCCATTTCCACTACAACTACCACTTTAAAAGCAGGGTAACTACGTAGAAATATACTCCAGAAAATGGCCCTGTAGGGAGGTAGTGCTTACCCTGAGATTACCCTTACCCCTCACGGTGCAGCTCTGTGAGGGGAGGCTATTAAGCACTTAGAACAATATTCTCAGCAATATTTTCTTTTTGTTTTAGCTGTCATAAATTGTGGACCTCAGCTTTTAGCCATTGGGGTGTCAGAGGGAGTAGATACTTTAGTTTGTGTGTAATGCTCTTTTGGGATAAATCTGTCTTAATTTATTAAACATCTATTATTATTGTATGGTTTCCCAGAATTTGGAGGAATTTTATATTTGTTTCAGGATGTAACCTCAGTGAAAAGAATCAGAACTTACAGCTGCACAATAGCAGGTTGTAGTTTCGATACAAGCTCTATTATCTCCGCTTTGCCACATAAGCGAGAAAATGCAGAAGTCTGTGAAATATGTTTATGTTTATAGCTACACCTTAGCACAATATTTAGAGACTTTACACAAGTTATAGAGTGAAGATGCTGTGAAAACGTCGTTAGTTACAGATTTATTGCTGAAACACAGCTAAAACAACGCAACTGAAACACACACAACAAAAAGAAAAAGCACAGGGAGATTAAAGGTTTAGTATAGTTTATTTCTGGGTGATAAAAATTCAGGATACCATAATGAAATCCTGCCTAATGTAGCACATTTTAAATGTGCTCAATTAGTCAACTGATTTTGACATTGATTTGAAGAAGAATATTAATTGTACTGATGACTGTTTGGACCACTTGAATGAATCTTTTTCTGCAGGTTTCACCAGAACGTACAGGAGGATTGTTGTGTGGATTGAGTAAAGCAACAACACAAAGACGTAACCTGGATTTAATTCAACAACATTGACATATTATAGTTTTTAATGATGTAATCATTGTGAAATCACCTCAGTCCCCTGACAGTATTAAAGGATGAATCTGATATGTTAAGTACTCCTTTGAGAATCTGACTGATATGAGAACCTTTGATTCAGTGGCTTAAAGGTGAAATGTTCAGCTGATCAAATAAGTTTGAACTAAACTTAACCTCTGAATCTTTCTGAAAAAAATCCTTTTGGCTGGATATCAGCATAGAAGCAGTAAATATCAATTAAATATAGACGTGTGTTAATCTGTATGCATTTGGGTCTTTTTCAAAACAGTCTAAGCCTGTAGATGCCACTAATCATAACTTAAGTCACATTAATCCCATGTAAGAGCAGAGGTCACCAAACTGCCTGACCCGGCCTCTGCTCCTCCACGTAAAACTGCGCTGACAATAAAGATGATTTAGTTATGCTGGCCCATCACCCAGCCACTTGGCAGTCTCACAACTGTGAGCGTGGTCACAGCGAAGCCTCTCACCAGTCACATGATTTTTTTTTTCATTCCCGCTTTCTCTCACCCACACACACGCACACACACAAATGTTTAATCGGTGAGTCTCAGGGGCCCTCATGTATCTCAGAGCTTTATCCAAACACAGCTACAGTTGCTACATGCTACAATTATTACCAGATGGACTTGGGGAGGAAAATTATATTAAGGCTGCTTTTTCATTAGAATGCTGCACACCCTCCTTTGGGACAGAAAGATGGAGATAACACAAAGATGGAAAGGAGAGACATTTATTTTTCATTTCCAATTGAATACAATCAACTGCCCTTGAATAGCTTAATTTGATTTCTGTTTATTGCTTTTGAAGTTCCTTGAAATTATTATTAATGTGTCACGGTGTGTGTGTGGGTGTGTGTGTGTGCGTGCTAAAAAGTCCTGTTTATTTCTTTCTTTTCTTGCATGTTCCCGATAACTGCCCCCAATTTCCACAAACAATCAGAATGAGGTCTAAAGAAGACTCCATCAGAACAAAGTGGGTTTTTCTTAGACAACCAGAACTCATTTTTCATTCAGATTTAACTGGATGCTTTCCACATTTTTAAATTTAAAAAAACCAATAACTTCACTCACAGTTTAATCCAGGGAGCTATCAGGGTGCCCTCGTCTTCTTTCAAGAGGTATAGCGCTTAAAAATTGTTTTCCAACTTAAATCTTCACTGCAAAGACTGGAAAAACTTTAGTTTTAGTTCATTCTAAGGTGGGTTCACAACAAATCCATCTCAAATCACTCAAGGCAAACGGGTCCATTTCATATCTAATTGCATATATCCAGTTCAGAACTAAATGAACTAAAATAAGCAAATTACAATACAAACCATTTACAAATAGATGTGTATTTTAGCAGTTCTCCAAAACACATTCACATTATTATAAATACGGGTTTAATTGTAGGTTTATTTTCGGTTATTCAACATCTTTACTGGATGATGTATGTATTACTTTTACCTTTGTTATATGAGGAAACCAGTTGCTTCGCTATTGAACTCACTGTTTAAGCACTGTGAAGCTGCGGGAATGAGTGAGAGGAAAGCCGCGTCGTTACCAGTAATAAGAAGCTGATAGAGCAATCGCTACTGGAGGAAACCTGTTTTACATGGCTTTCAGATGTAGTTGGACTACTTGTTATTACTGAAATATACATTTTAATGCTCCACTTATGTTTTTCATTACTTAAAAGTTCCATCGCGTAACCTAATGGAGACTTACCTCATAATAGAGTGAAGCGAAGACTGTTTGGGGGGGGGCTTGTTTTGGTGAAACAAACAGAACGAAGTGGATATTTTGTTAGTAGCAGTCTTATTGCCACTAGATGTTACTTTATGCCTTATTCAATTGTTGGTAAAAAATCTTTCAAATGCATTCATTGTCTTAAGGTTGCGCTTTGTGATTTTAACATTGACTGGCCTGCTTAGTTTTCCAGAGGAGCAGAACATGCTGTCCTTGAGCCTTGGTCTCTCTTGACAAAGATATTTTAATCTCATTAGGATATTTCCACCTGATTGCATAAAGGATTAATAGCATGCCTGTTATGTTCTCAGGGAATAAATCCTCTTCATTAGGTTACTGAGTTTTCTACATGACCTTTATCAGTTGGACATTTGAACACATTTGGAAGTTGGGCTTGCTCCTTTAAGTCAGTTTTAAATTTTAGATCACCAGCTCCTGGTTTTTGAGAGACTGGATATTGTTTTTATTCGTGAGCTGTAAGAGTCCTCTTGAACTCTCTCCGTTCATTGATTTCCTAAGACATATTGACTGCTGACATGGCTGTTTGTTTAGATTAAAGAGCAGAAAAGCAAACACTGGTCCAACGTTGGTCCATTTTTGTTGTTTATTTTTGTGTAAAACAATTTAAATTAAGATTTTATTTCCGTTTGACAATGCCTATTTTGCCAGATATACATCGCCGACTTCCTATTTCTGTCCATTAAAGCTTTTTGTCCGTTACAGAGGAAGTTTATGATAAAATAAAATGACATTCTCTCTACCTTTTAGCATTCCTCCTGTCAATATGTAAGTGCACATACATGTGCTTATCTGACAGTGTCATTGTATAGCACGCATGTATTTATGTCTCATAAGTATCTCAGCTATGCCTGCTTGACATATATTGCACATCTAATTATAAAGAAATATGCCTGGATGCATGTCAGCTATGTACAGACATATCCCGTCTTGGATCCTTTCTTTCTTTACGTCGTTCCTCTCCCAAACCTACATACTCGCACACACACTAATACTATAGATAGTCTATTTCTCCCCAGTTCTTCACCAGCTAAATAGAGCAACTTTGTGTCATTCAATAGCTTGACTTTCAACCTCAATATTGACATTACCATGCATGGTGTTCTTCTTTATTTGTGCTCTAAATCTGTTAGAGTTATTGCTAGAGGTTTTAAATTATCATGCTTTTATTTTTATAGAGAAATTGGCTTTTTATATAAATTGTGATTAGTTATCCTTTTCTGTTTCCGTTCCAATAAGAATTTCTTTAATATTTTTCTAGTAATGTAACAACTAGCTATCAGCCTGAGGCTCTGGCTCCTGATTAGACCATTCTTTATAATCAGGTTTCCAAGATTCAACTCACTGTGAGGCTGCTTTTTATAGAGAGCCGTTTCATTCAAAAAGTAAATAAATAAATAAATAAATACTGCTATTGATAAATTATTATTATTATTATAAGATTTATTTAATTTACTTAAAGATTTATTTATTTATTTATTTCATAAAGCAGTTTTATGTTGTGACACTTTTATTTTATAAAGCTACTTTACGTATTTCAGTGACTTCTACTTTTTAACCCCGTTTTTCATTTTAAGCTCTTTTTATTTCATGTTCTTATATTCAAATGAGGGGTCGGAGTTTTATCTGTGGGACGGCGCTGGGACAGAAGGGCCGAGCTCAATTCGTGGCAGTGCCAGAAGACAGCATGCCGGAGGGAGCCAGGGGATTCTGCGAGGATGCCAGAAGGTGCCAGACCGGCAGTAAAAGCCTGCCACAGCAGTTGCCGCTGTTTTTGTGGAAGCTGTTTGTGCAATTAGTCATCCTTTCAGCACGTCATACACACACTTAGTGCTATTTATTTTCCATCTCAAGTTAATATTATGGGTTATGGGTCTAACGCTGTTTATTAAATAATAACCAATAATGACATCATCATTTGAAAGTAATTACTGACTAACAGGCAATAGTAACAATAACTACACACCCATTTACCCATAATCAGCATTGGCTTCCACAAAAACAGCGGAAGCCGCCATGGCAGCATGTTAAAGGCTTTTACAGCCGGTCTGGCACCCTGTGGCAGCCTTGTGGCCAGGGGCTTCCATAGAGAGCCAGTTTGTTTTTAAGCATTTATTTATAATTTTCTGAGAGTGACAATTCAGAATAGCCACTAGTGCTCTATAATAAACCGACTGTTGGTGCAATAAGTCTTCGTCATTCCTTCAGCACGTCATTCATATACACACATAGTGCTATTTATTTCCCATCTTAAGTAAATACAGCCACCTTATGTTATGGGTCTAACGCTGTTTATGAAATAAAAACCAATAAAGACATCATCATTTAAAAGTAATAGGCTATAACAATAATGACATTCCGTTTGCCGATAATCAGCATTAGCTTCAACAAAAACAGCGGCAACCGTCGTGGCAGGCTTTTACGGCCGGTCTGACACCAGGGGAGCCAGGGGATTTGCGGAGGGGATTTGCCAGTGTCACCCAGCAGATAAAACTCCGACCCCTCATTTGAATATAAGAACATGAAATAAAAAGAGCTTAAAATGAAAAACGGGGTTAAAAAGTAAAAGTCACTGAAATATGTAAAGTAGCTTTACAAAATAAAAGTGTCACAAAATAAAACTGCATTATGAAATAAATAAATAAATCTTTAAGTAAATTAAATAAATCTTGAAATGAATTAAATAAAATATGATGAAAATTTCTTTTAACATAATTATTTTGTTTGATTTCATGGGGATATTTATTTAATTAATGGAATATTTATTAATAATTTATCAATAGCAGTATTTATTTATTTATTTCATTTTGAATGAAACGGCTCTACATAGCTTTTAAGATAGGAGGCTATATGTTTTGTGCTCGCCACTAGACTACAGCAAAAAGCAGGGTGCATAACCTGTTCAAATATGTAATGAGAGCATCAGTTGTCAACAAAATTATCATCATTCACTGTCACTTGGTGCTGACTGATGCCAGAGTAAACTGACTGTGAGCAAAGATGACTTAAAGCTTTTTAAAATCACCTTTTACTCCTAAATTGTTAGTAATGTCCTCCCATTTTTTTTATTTAGGTCTCAATATGTCTTTAATCTTGTATAAAAGGTGCTGAGAGATCAATAGCTACTGAGTGTCTTTAAAGTGGTGCACAACGCCCACATAGGAAGTGGTCCTTTCTGGAAGCAGTCTGATGCTGAAAAATAAAATCTCATGTTTTTTGCAATGTCTCTTGTTAGCAAAGTGACCTCTTCAGATATATAATATATATCATCTTTTTACTTTTCTCATCAGAAATTACTTCTCAGTCTGTTTTTGGCACCAGAAAATCCTGCTGCTGGCTGGTTGTACAAACCATACATTATCATTCCATTACTCACTCGCAAAGCATGTTTTCTCCTATAGAAGTCAGCAGTTGCAGGCCTGTGACTACCTCGCTTGGCGAGTCAAGGGTATAAAGGAGGGGGGCTGACTTCTGCCCCCTCTTGCTGCGTGGATCTTTTCACAAAACACAAGAAGACAAACAAAAAGGCGCCTTAATTCCAGTTTGAAGTGTTTTGTGAAAGAGGCTTCTTTAGCTAAATGATGGCTATGAGCAAATGTCAAGAAAAGCCTAATAGTAGAACTGAACCCTATTTCCAATTAATCAGATTTACAATAGTGTGAATTCAAAAAACACTACATTTTAAAATTCACTCATAATGCGCTTCAACAAAATATTAGTTTGTTGGTGTGTACATTTATGCAACCAGGTTATTGCGGCTTTTTCTTTACTGTTTATATTGCTTTCTATCACACAGAAGTTTGTTTTTCAACCGAATGATCAAAAAACTTGACATTTTAACAGGAATTTGTACACTTTTGAGATCTACTATATCTTAGTAAAATAAATAGGTTTACAGTATTGAATAAAAGAGACAGAAAAAGGAAAAAAGACGACAAATATTTTATTGTCTTTATCCAATGTACTGGTATTGTGCATGTTTGAAACCTGCACAATACCAGTACAGGGTTTGCACAATTGAAAGAAGCAGTTTATCAGATGTTTTTCATTTTAAAAAAATGCACAAGCAAATTTTAGGCTAGATCTGGGATCAGCAACCTTTACAACCCTGAGAGACATTTAACAACATTTCTTAGAGCCACAAAAGGTACACGACACTGCAAAGCAAAATAGTTTAGTTTTACTATGTCTACTAATGGTAATTTGTTCAGATTTTTTAATTAAAGAAAAAAAAATCTAATGTTTTTAGGTTTTAAATAAGGAAAATCATCAAACTTTGACATAAGAGAAAGAAAACATTTTCTTTAATGTAATATTAAAATTTAATAGAAAATAATGTAAAAAAAAACACATAGTTTACAACCAAAAAACAAAACAAATCATTCTACAAAAATATGCCACTATTCGTGCAAAAAAACTGCTAAGGCTAGCATGTATCTATTACCTTTACATTTTTAAATGCTGCTCAGTTCTTTATCATGTTTGGCCAAAGTTATGAAGAGCCACAGTGGAGGCTCTAAAGACCCACTTGTGGCTCTGGAGCCACAGCTTGTAGACTCCATGGCCTAAATCTTTGCATCAACAGTGGGTGCACACAAATGTGCAATTACCACATATGCAAGAACACATATTCTTATCTGGGTTAGTTTATTAAAGGTTCAAAAAGAACAGAGTGCTTCATTTGTTGCAATTTAAAATAGCACACATTCAATGCAAGAGAAGATTGTGTGGGATTGGGTTGTTCCTTGTTTTGTCTCTCTATAGCTGAGGTAATATGACTCTTAGAGATAACATAGCTGCCCACTGTTTCCCTTATTACAGGATGCTATCTCAAGCAAAATTCCAGTCAAATCTATATATAACTAAGATACAGACAATACATGTTAAAATAACATCAGCTATCCAGTCTGTGATTCATCTTTGCCGTTTTGTAAACACATCAAAATATAGTGTATTGACTTCTTGCTTTGTTTATGTGTTTTAATGGCTTTTCTTGTGATATGGAGATGAAAAAGATGAGGGTAGTATGGAAAAATTGCCGAAGATAAGAGCTTAACTTCATTAAGTGCTTTATCTCTATGCTTTAGTGCCAATAACACATTTGCACATGGGGCTGGAGATGGATAAGAGGTCTAGTGTAGTTGAGGGAAAGAAATTATATATGGCACCCAGGGCAGCTGTCCTACATCATGAGCCCAAAGGAGTTCATCCAGAATTACCAATCATCAATCATGGAGGAGTTATTTTCGCAAGTCATAAACAGGACCTTTTTTCCCTCACTACATGGGAAAACTTACAGCCGTCCTGTTCCTATACATGGCTCTTGTCATCGGCGCCAGTCAGTCCAGAGTGATGCCTCCTTCCAGCCTGGCAACTGGCTGCGTGCACGGACTGACAGACAGATGATTAGGTTGCGACAGATTGAGTAGTAGTCTAGTCATCCCTGTTTAGCTCAAGTCTTCTTCCTGTCCGTTTGCTTTTAACAACTATTTCTGGACTTGTGACAGCATGGCTACTTTAGAAATGACTTTCACTTACTAAACCACCCAACCTACATCCACTTACAGCATGTGGGGATCAGTGTACCACAGAGCAATTCAAGCATCTACAGTATAATACTCAGGGTGCACTGAGTTAACAGTAGTAGTACCCAGGGCCACTATAAGTAAGTCACGGTGTGATAACCTATACATAGAAATTTAAAGTAAAATGTATAACATTATCTAAGTGCTTTAATTAAAACGGAAAAGCAACAATTGTTTCCACTGCAGTTAAAATAACATTTAAGACCGCTATTTGTGCAGATTTGTGTGATAAAATATGTTGACGAGATTGTCCTAAATAAGGGACACCATAGTCACACTATTGGCTGGGTAGATAAAACGGCTTTTAAAGTTAAATTCTGCTTACCTTTGTAAATCTGTAATGATATTTGTATAAAGCTGTGTGGCTATTTCATTAGTTAAAAAAACATTTTTTCTGAATCCTAAGTGCAGAACTGTTTGTTCCTGGTTTGGCAGGCTCTGCAAAACCATCCAGCTGCATCAGAGACTGAGATAAGAGCTGGCTGGTCCTGTGTGTGTGTGTGTGAGTGTGTGTGTGTGTGTGTGTGTTTGGGCCTGCATGTACATGTCTGAATCCAGTGTAGCCTGACTATGGCTTGCCTTGCTGGTCGGAAGTAAGCTGCCTATGGGCACAGGCTTAAAAGGAAAACACACTCACACACACTTATCTATCTAAACATCATGCAGAGGGCCTCTTATTATCTCTCACTAGGCTCTGCTCTGTCCAGCACGTTAGTTATTGATATCATCAGGCCTTTGATTCAGATTAGAGATCAGCCAATAGTGGATTTTTATGCCTGCTACATTAATACCCAGAAATATGGCTATAAATAGTATCTCAATGTGTTTGGGTGTTAATTACACTAAAGAATAATTTTTAAAATAAACCCAAAAGTCAAAGTGACGAAAATAGATAACCTTTTACTGAGTAAGCATGTAGCAACAGTGGAAAGTAAAAAAACAAAAAAAAACAAAAAGAAAGCTCCAGCAGAACTTGGCACAGTGTGAGTGGCCATCTGTCGCAACTTGGGACTTGGGGCTTTAGAGGACCGAGGAGACACACAAAAAGAACTGGTTTAAGACACTTTTCTTTGGTATACCAAAACAAAATGAGTTAAGAGAAGCAGTATCTCTATTAATGGCTTTATTTAAGATAGAAACAGCAAAACAAATAACATCTGAGCCAGTTGTGCTTTCAATCTGTTGGATGAAAAAGTGCCAGCAGTGGTTCCATCAATGGCTTTAACCATGAGAAGGTTGGGGTAAAAAGAATAACATGAAGTCAATGGCAGCAATAGATCAGCCCATGGCAACGTCCAGGAAGGGAGACACTGTTAAACAGAAACACCGGGCCGGATGTAATGTTTGGAGATAAAACAGAGAGACAACATAAAGTGAGTGCCAACAATACCAGCAAATGCATAAATAGAAAGTAGTAGGAGAAAGTAGCAGGGAGAAAAAGTGTTTACTATATCCTCCAGCAGCCTAAGCTTATATCAGCATACCTACAGAAAACATATGGATCATTCAGAAGTCTGATATATGATGCAGTTTAATTATTGAGGGCTTTCTAAGAAGAATAATTTAAAATAGCTCTTAGTTCTCAGAATTATTGCTGCACCATTTTGAATGAACTAAAAACGTTTTACAGAATTGTTTGTGATTAAAAAATAACTGAAATAGTTTAGCCTACAAGTAATAACTGCATCACTCTGGGAATAAAGACGTTTTGTCAATGTTGTAGCGCTGAAAGTCCTCGGAGCTAGTTAAATATGGGATTTAGATTCTTTACATTATTATCAAAGGCCAAAGTGACTGTAATGACATGTGTTTCACTATAGTTCACTGTTGCAGTGCCAATGGCGGAAGAAAGATGGATAGAACAAAAGCTTTATGTTGCCATTGTCAATTTCTTTTCAGATACATTATTTGATTTAAAAATTATTCTGTTCTATTCTTTGCTGTTCACTGTTAAATGCAAATTAATTAGTTTTATCATCAAAAATGTACCAAACTGTGACATTAATTTTGATTAATTAATTGATTAATTAATTGTATGTAACGAACTGTGATTTTTGGGTGCCCTAGCTTTCTGATTTGAAAGTGACTCAAAACGCCTCTCGTGCAGCTTGGTTTATTGCTCTGGAACATCTGTTTGAAGCCCATTTAGCCTTGTGGTTACCAGTATGGTCTACATGTTGTGCAAAAGGCTTGTGACTGGATGATTCTTCCCCTCTGAGCATTAATTACTAGTGCAGGCTTCTCTGATAAATCTGTAAACAGGCTTTGACTGCCTGCTTTGTTTATCATCAGATGAAAAGATTGCTTCCTCTGTTTGTGAACAAGGCAATTTGCTTTCTATTCTGTAATCTCCTTGTGTACATTTGTGATTTACAGCTTCTTTTAAACCTGCTGTTTTAGACAGCTTTTTTTCTCAATTTTACAGCTGCCATCTTTTAAAAAGAGACATGTTAAAAACTTAGACACACAAAGAGAAATTGTTTTGATGTGAGCTGTTTTATTCCTTTGATAACTGTCTCTCGTGTAAAAACGTGCACAGCTGTCTTTGAATATAAGTTCTTTTGTGTGTGTGTGTTTTTGTGTTCGTGCCGCTGGGGGCCCCACTGGTGTTTAATAGTTGCTCTGACCACATGTCTGTTAGCTCATGGTCTCTAAGTTGTAATTAAAGGAAGGGCAGGTCTGAACTGGCAGCACAGAAACACACGCTGCCTCTGAAGTTGATCTGTTATTGCCGTTTGGTTAGTTGCTGCTCCTAATAGTTCATTAGCCTGAATTTGTAGTGGCTCCGAACAGAAGCCCAAACTACGCTCACAAGAGGAAACAAAATAAAGACATAGAATAGAATACTTACATTTACTCAAGTTACATTTACTTGATTAACTTTTTAAAAAGTACTTCCAGGGGTAGTTTTTCTGCACTGTACTACTACATTTTTGTGGCTTTTCATATTTCTAGTTACTTCACTGAATGAACAACAAACATGTCTTATCCAAAAATGCACCAAGCACAGACATAAACATGCATTTTATGTTAAACTGAGACTTAACTGAGACTGTTTTTATACAAGCTTCATTGTTCTAATGTTATTTTCTATCTGCTGAGCCTACTGTGTTATTTGAGGTCAATTGAATATACTGTAAATAGTATAATATAGTCACCGAAAGTACTTTGCACTGTTCTAACATTTATACGCACATCATTTTTTGGATCACAATTTTTTTACTTCTACTTAGGTAAAAGTATACAAAAGTAATGCTACTCTTACTTGAGTACAAGTTTTCGCTATTCTACCCATCCCTGAAAGTGTAGTGTGACATTATTTTCCTCTGAATGGATGGAATTGATTTAATAGCCATGTTAATACTAGCTTCATAAAAATAAAAAAAAATTCTCTATAACCTTGCCAGTTGTTGCGCCATTTCATACCTTTGTACTTTTGGTTGTTTTGCGCTACACTTTTTGGGGACCAAATAGATCAGTCTGCCATAGGTTGTTTCATACTGTACATGCATCACATTTTACTTACTTTGACAACTGACTTCTTTTTCTAAATATTTTATTCAAATACAGAGGAAATAAAGAACATATTGCAAATAACAAGTCTAGTGTCTTTAGATTCACAGGCAGTATAATATTTGCAATACTACATGTTGGTTGACGTCAATGACAACTTCAACAGCTAGCAGAGCACTGTCTAATGATGTCTACAGAGCTATACCACCCCCTACCTAAAATGAAAAAATAAATCAATAAAAATAAAGTAAAAAAGTGCAACTGACCTGGAGGCCATCTACTTACTTTCTGACAAAATTGTTATTTTGTCTAAATATTCTAGAAAGGGTTGCCTGATCTTGTTAAATGTCTATCAAGAACCCACTAGGGAGTATCTAATTTTTTTTTAGGTTTGATGAGAGAACTTCTCTAAGCCAGCTATTATGTGAATGGGGCTGAGCATGTTTCCATTCAAGTAAAACGAGACCCCTGGCTAAGAGGGTTGTAAAGGTAAGCACACAGCACTTTACCGATGAGAGGTTTGATAATTTAAGTGGGTGGAAACCAAATAAATCCGAGCAGGGGTCAGGACTGAGTTCTACATTGAGCACTGGAGCCAATTATTTGACACTCACTGAGTGTCAAATAATTGGCTCCAAAAGTTAGAGTGGTTTGGACAGGACCAAAAATGTGAGTTTGGTTGGCTGGACAGTGTTGACATCTATTACAACTGTCACTAATGGATGAACACATTTTTGCCATTTGTGTGGTGTACTCTAAAAAGAACTTTACATTGTAATAAACCGTGTCTAGTACATGGAGAATGGGTAATCCTACACAAAAATTAGGTTCTACTGACAATCTGGTATGCGTACCCCTATTTCTTCTTCTCAGACTCGCTTGAGATGAGCCGTACAGGAAATATCAGGATAACTGATAAGGCTATTTATCAAAAAAACTGAACGTCTTTGGGTAGGGTCCTAGGTGAGCAAGGTTTCAGTCAGTGACCCTGGTGGATGATTGGGAAAGTGAGGAAAGCTGGATTTGACGAAGTGTCTGATTTGAAGGGAACAGAAAACATGAGAGTGAGACAACCCAAGCCTAGCTGCAAGCCCTGTAAAGTTATTAAAAGTGTTACATTTATAAAGGTCCTTGACTTGGAGCAGGCTCTTATTTTGCCGAAAAGGTACGAAGTAGGTATGAAATAGGTACGCAAAGTAGGATCTGACAGGATAGGCAAACTGTGGTGTTTATGAAACTAGTTACCACAGGGGGCATTGAAATGTTATGGATTTTCAGGGGAAGTGATGTGCTGATAAAGGGTTGAAAAGAGAACTTTCAGCTCTATTTGGGCCAAGGAGGGACATCAATCAGCTCTACTGTTAAGCCACCAGCAGAGTTGTTTGATATTGCATATCCAATAGTATTGACTGAAACTGGATAATGCCAGACCCCCCAGCTTCTTAGGCAGTATTAAAAAAACTTTATTAAAAAGGGGAGGCCTGCCAGACTCTGTCTACTTTTACATGTACATGAAATTTGATGACAGCCCATTCTTAATCTACAAGGTCCAATTGTTTAAGGACCCACCGTTGCCACCAATAGCAACTTTTACTATTCTGTAAACATCTTTCACAAGGTTTAGGAGTGTGTTCATAGTTAGATGAGAAAATCAAAATGGCAGCCTCCACTCTAATTCTTCCCAAAGGTTGAGGTCAGGTCTCTGTGCAGGTCAGTCAAGTTTCTCCACACTAAAAGTTATACACCTGCAGCCATGGAAGTAATTATAACACCGGAATTCATTGATTTGGCAATATAGTGTTAAAGAGGATACCATCTGTTCCTGCAGACATAGAAAGGGTCTTTTTATAAAAATTGGAATATGTTGGAACAGGTAACGGAATTTCAGGAGGATCACCATCTTTATAAGATTAATTCTGCTGGTTACGGAAAGGGGAGAGAGGAACACCGGGTCATGTCCCGCTTACACTTCTCAATGAGAAGGCAAACATTTCTATCAAAAAGGTTGTAAAAGGTAGGAGTAATGAAAATTCCCAGATATTGAAAACCGTTGGAGGCAACCTTGACTGAGAAGGAAGACTGTGGATAGGTGGTTAATCAGGAGAAGCTCACTTTTAACAAGATTTAATTTACAACAGGCATATTTGCCAAATTGGGTTAAAATGTCTGTAATAACCGGAATAGATGACTAGGTTTGATACATATAGCAGCAAGTCATCAGCATACTAAGACAGTTTATGGGTAATGTCATTTCTGGTGATGCCCTCTGTTCCTGATCCTCGATGAAGCAAGATGGCCAGAGGTTCTACTGCTAACACAAATAAAAAGGGGGGGTGGGGGGTGGGGGGGGGGTGGGGGGTGTTGTTACAGATGACGGGGGAGAAATCTCTCTATTTATAAGGACGCGGCCAGTGGGAAAGTTGTTAAGTAGTCTAATCCATGCAATAAAATTGGACCCAAAACTGATTTTTCAGAGGACATAATAAAAATATGTTCACTCGACTCTATCGAATGCTTTCTACGCATCCAATGACATGATTACTTCTGCTACCACAGGATCAGGCTGCCTGATAATCTTAAAAAGTTGTGTTGTAATATATAATGAGTTCCCTCCGGCCATGAAACCAGTCTGGTCAGCTGATGTTACTGCAGGAAGGTCCTGCTGTAAACGTGTGACTAGTACCTTGGCAATAATCTTCTGGTCCACGTTCAGAAGCGAAATAGGCCAGCAACTGCTGCATTCAAAGGGATCCTTGTCTTTTAATAAAAGGGAAATATTAACTTCAGATGGGGTGGGGGGTAGTTTACCTCTAGTAAAAAATGTATTATAGACATTACCCAGAGGGGGCAGAATAATGCTTTCATGTACATTAGCCGATGTTCTTGATCTTGAGCTTAGCACAAGCTTCAGATATGGTGAAATATGATGCTTGGAGGGCCTGAATGCGTCTTTTGTCATGTTGACATTGGTCTTCAGACTTCGGACGCCCAGGTCATTTACTGTAGCTTGTATCGTGTCCAGTTTAGCTTCAATAGAGGTAAACGCCGCTTTGATGTCGGCAGGTAAGGTCGCTGATTTGGACTGTCGCTATTCTTCCCCAAGCTAGCCAGGGTGGGCATGCTTATCTGGCTAGTTGAAGGAGGTGAGTTGTCTCTTGTGGCCTCTTTTTGTTTCATCAGCCTGGTTCCGGAGGCCATGGAGCTTTTTAAAAAAAAGATACTGTTTGTCAGGGTAAGAACCTAATCAGGTTTGGGATGAAAATAATATCATTTATAGGTCAATGCAGGAGAGCATGATACATGCATCTACTCATTTCTCTTCTCCACTGGACGTCCTATTTAAAGTAATTTTGTATTATCTACTCCTTTGTTGACTGTAATGAGATGTGGTTAAATAACTCCAATAAATAATTTCTGCCACAAGGTCTCTTGGAGTTATTGTGGTATGTGTGGTGGTTGTAATCTGTCATATTTTATCAGTCGTAAGAAACAGAAGTATGGATTTATATAAAGTTTTCAGAAAAAACAAATATGTAGAGGTCAAGTTCATGGATATGATGGGTGCGAAATGGGAAGGATAAAAATGACAATATGTAGGTATGTTGTAGGAGGATTAATTGACTTGTAGCTCAATTAAAATAAAAGAAGCTCAAAAAACGATAGCCGTGATCTTAGCAAGTATTGCTTTGTGTTTGTAGAAGTTCTCTTTTAAATGTTAGCTCTACATTTGTTTAGCCTGAGGTTCTTTTTGGCTAAATGAATCACTTGAAAGAGTCACAAAGTGTTGATAAGTGTTACTGTATAGGAAATGTGTCAGAGGAAACCAGGGAAGGGTTTAGAGCGGGGAAGGGAAGTGGGAGCTGGGAACTGTTGGATTACGTGAAATGGAAGAGGAAAAACAACAACTTTAAAGCTTTAGGACATGTCAAATGTATGACACACACACACACACAAACAGAACAAAAAAAAAAAAAGGTGTTTCTGAGGAAAGTGCCCAAAGGTTCAGAGAAATAGAAGATATTCATTGTTGCCAGAAGGATAAGAAAATGGTCAACTATTTAAGAGAAAGTTTAGAAGATGGACAAAACGTCCTAAATAGAAGCATGAGCTGCCTCAGGAGAAACAACAGGACCCAGCTGCATCTCCACAGGCCACCACACCCATGCAAGAAAGACTCCATTTGTTGTTGTAGCTGGCCTTTACGACTGAGAGAAAGGGGAGGTGATGGAGCTAATGGAGTCTGACCAACTTAAAGTAACAAAAAGAAAATCAGAGACATTGGCAGAGATGGGGAGAAGAGATAGTCCAGATGAGTCTTTACATTCCCTCCAGATTGTCATTATTATATCATGTGGTTTGATTTCAAAGTTTGCCTTCTAGGCCAAATGCTGAGAATGCCTTTGCTTTGTTTGATTATCTTACGACTCAGGAGTTTATGAAAACACAGCGAAGGGGATATGACCTCTGCTGGGACCTGAGCACTGATGCAGTTCCCACCAGAGCTCATCTGAACCCAGTCTTGTCCTTTCTCAACCAGTTTCAGGCCACCTTTACTCCCAGCCAGGTTTTCTTTGACTTTTCCCTCAAACCTATGCCCCTTTCAGGCTACTTCTCTTTTCTGTCATTTATCATGAAAATTTACCAGCCTTTCTAGTCTCACAATTCATTAATTAAGCTCCAAAACTTTCTTTCAAATCAATTATTAGCTGCAAGTTAGGCATGCACATTTTACAAAGGGAAATAATTTCCTTATATGTGAGGATTGGTACTAATGCTGTTTCATAAGCAAAAAAAGAAGTGTGAATTTCATGTAACCAGCCATTCAGGTTTAGGCTCCAGTGCAAATGAAGGGGAACTCCACTGACTTTACACTTCAAAGCCTACACTTGGCATTTGGGGAGTGCTGCTGCATAAATGTGACAGGACTTGCACGGAGCCTTCGGGCAGGTAAAAGAAATTGGGTGAAGTGTGGAAAATAGCCTCGAGCTGTGGCTCTTGTTTTGAAGCAGGGCAGAAAAAATTGAGGTCATCGGTGGCCCAGTCCTGCTCTCTGCCGGGCTCCATGCTGGGTCATGAGGGTTAACAGACCTTGATAGGAGAGTTAAACGTGGAATAAAAAACAGGATTTATCTGATTCTACTCTGTCATGGGTTTCATATCTGATTACTTGATTTAGCCCTCTTTGTTTTTGTTTCCTGCTTTAAACTGTAGTTTGTTGCCATTGCCTGTTGCAAACCATTATTCCAATGAAGACTTTCTACCTGTTAAGCAAAAATCCTGGTAATGCTTCCTTGTCTTTGTCAAATAAAGGTGCTCTCGGTTAGACTTTTAAAAATACATAATTGAGCTGTGATTGGATGGGATCTTCCACCCATCCCTTTACCCTCAGAACAGCTTTAATTCTTTATGGCGTAGATTCAACAAGTTGTCAGCAATATTACTCTGTAATTTTGGTCCCTGCTGTTATGATGATTTGTCATATTTGTCAGCTGCACATCCATGATATGAGTCTTCTGTTCCACAACAGCCCAAAGGTGCAATATCGAATTAAGATTTGGTGACTGGAGGCCTTAACAATACAGTAAACTCATTATTATGTTTAGGAATCCAGTTTAATGTTATCTGAGCTTTGTGACAAGGCACATCAACCTGCTAGAAGTAGCCATTGGAAGAGGGCTACACAGTGGTCATGAAGAGATGGAGATAGTTATAAACAATACTCGCGTAGGCTGTCGCATTTAAATACTGTTCAGATGCTAAAATGTGCCCATTAAATATTCCCCACACCATTACACCACCAGCAGCAGCCCAAATCATTGGTACAAACCAGGATGGATCCATGCCTTTCTGTTGTTTACACCAAATTCAGACCCTACCATCTGACTGTTGGAGACTCATCAAACCAAGCAACGTTTCTTCAATATGTTATGGTCTAATTTTGGTGAGTCTGTGCTACTTGTGGCCTCCATTTTATGGTTTGTAGCTGACAGGAGTAGCAGCCGGCAGGGTCTTCTGCTGCTGTAGCCAGCTGCTGTGAATTCTGTGATGTATTTTATGGTGATTATTTAAAACTTTTGCTTTTCTGCCAACTCTACCCAGTTTCTTTTGACTTCTGACATTAACAAAGTGTTTTCATTCACACAGCTACTGCTCACTGGATATTTTATCCTTTGCAACCACTCTCTGTAATCCTGAGAGTTGCTTTTGCATGAAAGTCCCAGCAGATCAGCAGTTTATAAAGCCCCAACCAGTCTAAATGCATTGAGTTGCTGTCATGTGATTGGGGGAGTTGCTGTTTGTGTTAACAAGATATTGAGCCGGTATTTCAGAAAATATAAAGGCTTAAAATGTATAATCTGCAGATAAACAGTACCTGAAAGTCATGTCTTCAAACTATGAAGTCCTTCAATCTTCACTTCGTCATCTTCTGCATCTGGTATTTTCGACAGGTTCAGCCAAAGAAATAAAAACAAATAGTGTGACAGGCTGCTAGTAACATTGTGCCTAAAGATTAAATTCCTAAACTCTGTAATTATCTGCCACTGTACATAAGACAGACAGCCTCCCTAGAAATTTTTAAATTTTAAATTTAAATTTCTTTACTTAGTATTAGTATTAGGGTTGGTTTTATGTTGATCTTATGTTATTTTTTGTCCACGTTTGAATTTTATTGGTTCTACTGGTGTTATTTATATGTTGATTTTATTTGTACAGCACTTGGCCTCTGTTTGTTTTAAGTGCTTTATAAATAAAGTTGCATTGTATTGGATGCACTTTAAACAACGTTCCTTGGGCCGTTGGAAGAAAACAGGCCTACAGCATCACAGATTCTACACCTTAAATGTGAATTTGAAGTTGTTTTTCACATATTCACCCTTTGTTTACACCAGATTGCCAAAAAGCTTAACCTCAGTCTTATCTGAGCAAAGCACGGCGCCACTTAAAGTTCATGTGGCATTCGGCAAGCATTTGTGATGGTAGGACAGAAAAGGCTTTCTTCTTGGCATGCCAACCAAACAACAGCTTGGTTTGTAGATGCTGTCTAATGGTAGTTATGGAGACTTGGTCAGCCCAAGATGACATTCTTTGCTGCAGTTCTCCAACAGTGAGCTTTGGAGATTTTTAACCTCCATCACCATGCTTCTCTGTATGCGTGCCGAGGTAAACGTAGGCCTGTGTCCAGGATTGTTTTGTCATAATTTCAGTTGTTTAAATTCAAAATACTGCTTTGACCCTAGTCATGGGCGAGTTTATGTATTTTTGTCTTTTATTGACTAATAAGGCACACGTCTGCAGTATTCAATTCATTCATTCACATACATTCCAATTAATCCTAATCATTGAACAGTGCAGTCAGAGTTAGTTATTTATTCAAATTGGATAAAAAGTTTTTCTGTCTAAGGAAACCCAGCAGATTGCATCCAGTCAGTGACTTGCAGCATTCACTCCTCCCGGATGAGCATGTAGAGACAGTGGACAGTCACTGGCGTTGTATTTGCAGCAGTCCCTCATACTGAGCATGCATGTAGCGACAGTGGAGAGGAAAAACTCCCTTTTAACAGGAAGAAACCTCCAGCAGAATCAGGCTCAGTGTGAGCGGCCATCTGCCACGACCGACTGGGGGTTTGAGAGATCAGAGCAGAGACACAAAAAAAACACAGAAGCACTGATCCAGGAGTACTTTCTATGGGAAGGAAATGTAAATGTTAATGGATGTACAGTAGCTCCTTTAGTCGTTTCATCTAGAGAGAAAGAACATATAAACTCTGAGCCAGTTTTCAAGGATAGTATGAAGGAGAGCACATATAATTAGTTACAGTAAAAGCTCAGTCGATAGCTATGTCTAGGAGAGAGAAAGGGTTAAACACTAAAAGACACGGCCATGTGGATCATCGGTAGAGGGTGAGCATTAAGTTGTTGCCAGCAGAAGCTCGGACGATTCCCCTCTCCAGAAAGGTGTCACAGGTAGAAACAGAGTCAGGCCAGGTGTAGCTTCTAGGAAGAGAAAAGAGAGAGGACAAAGTTAAAAGCTGAAATAACAGCAAATAATGCAAAATTGGAGAGTAGTGTGAGAATTTAGCGAAGAGGGTGAAAGTGTTCATTATGTCCTCTAGCAGCCTAAGCCTATAGCAGCATAACTACACAGATTGTTTCAGTTCAGATTACTTAAACAGTTAAACGGCGCCTATCTACAACAATGTCATCCCAAGGCATCCCACAAAGGGTCCCACTGATGGTCATTGTTATACTAAAAACCACAAGGATTGGGATACCTCTCTCTGTCAGACTGATTATAACCATTGGAAAAAAGAAGGGGTCATACAGGTAGCAGAAATAGAGGGTGTGTTTGCACCTCAACCATAACTGAGCCGGTTTAGGCTAAACCTGACTCCCCCTTACTCCATCCAACAGGGAAGGAGGAAGGCTCCCTCCCTGATAAACTAAGCCACTCTAACTGTTAGCTTTATCGAAAAGGAAAGTTTTAAGCCTAGCCTTAAAAGTAGACAGGGTGTCCACCTCACGGACCAAAACCGGGAGCTGGTTCCACAGGACAGGAGCCTGATAACTAAAGGATCTGCCTCCCATTCTACTTCTAGAGACTCTAGGAACCACCAGTAAACCTGCAGTCTGAGAACGAACTGCCCTGTTAGGAACATATGGAACAATCAGATCTCTGATGTATGATGGAGCTAGATCATTAAGGGTTTTATATGTGAGGAGGAGAATTTTAAATTCTATTCTGGATTTAACAGGGAGCCAATGAAGGGAAGCTAAAATAGGAGAAAGATGATCTCTCTTTTTAATTTTCATCAGAACATTTGCGACAGCATTTTGAATCAGCTGAAGGCTTTTAACTACATTTTGTGGACATCCTGATAGTAAAGAATTACAATAGTCCAGCCTTGAAGTAACAAATGCATGGACTAGGTTTTCAGTGTCACTCCTGGATAGGATATTTCTAATTTTGGCAATGTTCCGGAGGTGAAAGAAGGAAATCCTAGAAACCTGTTTAATATGGGATTTAAATGACATGTCCTGGTCAAAAATAACACCAAGGTTTTTTACTTTATTATCGGAGGTCAATTTAATGCCATCCAGGTTAAGTGATTGACTAAGCAGCTTCTTTTTTAAAGACTCCGGTCCAAAGACGACAACTTCTGTCTTGTCTGAATTTAGAAGCAAAAAAATTAAAGTCATCCAAGTTTTTATATCTTCAAGACATGCTTGTAGTCTATCTAACTGGTTGGGCTCATCAGGATTTATGGATAAGTAAAGCTGAGTATCATCAGCGTAACAATGGAAATTTATCCTATGCTGCCTGATAATTTGACCGATTGGAAGCATATATATAGTAAAGAGAATTGGCCCAAGTACTGAACCCTGTGGTACTCCACAATTAACCCTGGAGTTTAAAGATGATTTATCATTTACATGAACAAACTGGAATCTGTCAGACAAGATTTAAACCAGCCTAACGCTGTTCCCTTGATCCCTACAGCATATTCCAGCCTTTTTTAGAGAATATTATGGTCAACTGTATCAAATGCAGCACTGAGATCTAACAGAACCAGTACAGACACAAGTCCATTATCTGAGGCCATAAGAATATAATTAGTGACTTTCAGCAGAGCTGTTTCAGTGCTATGATGAGCTCTGAAGCCTGACTGAAACCCTTCAAACAGGTCATTGCTGTGTAAATGCTCACACATTTGATTAGCAACTATTTTCTCAAGAATTTTAGATAAGAATGGAAGATTGGATATAGGTCTGTAATTTTTCAAGTCATCTCGATCAAGCGAAGGTTTTTTAAGTAAAGGTTTAATTACAGCTACCTTAAAAGCCTGTGGTACATATCCATTTACTAAAGATAGATTAATCATATCTAAAATGGGGCTGGTAATCAGAGGGAATACTTCCTTAAATAATTTGGTTGGGATTGGGTCTAACATACAAGTTGAAGGTTTAGATGAAGCTAATATTTCTGATAACTCAGGAAGCTCCACAGGATCAAAACAGTCCAAACACAGATCAGGTTCTACAGTTATTTCCAATGTGGTCAATTGCAGAGGATGAAGTAATCATCTTTGGGAGTATGTCAAAGATTTTATTTTTAATAGAATCAATTTTATTTAAGAAGAATCCCATAAAGTCATAACTGCTAAGAGCTAAGGGAATGGATGGCTCAACAGAGCTATGACTCTGTGTAAGTTTAGCAACTGTACTAAAAAGAAACCTAGGATTATTCTTGTTCTCTTCTATTAATGATGAGAAATAAGCTGTTCTAGCTTGGCGAAGTGTCTTTTTATACAACAGTAGGCTATTTTTCCAGATTAAGTAGGAATCCTCTAGTTGTGTAGAGAGCCATTTTCTCTCCAATTTTTTAACATTGTGCTTTAAAGTACGCAGATCTAAATTAAACCAAGGAGTCTGCCTCCTATGAATAATTAGCTTCTTTTTCAAGGGGGCTGCATTCTCTAATGCACCACGCAATGATGAAGTAACACTATGAACAAGAGAATCAATTTGTGAAGGAGCAGAAACAGAATTATTGCCCTCCACTGTGTTTTTCAGTGATAATGAGGAGATTAAAAGTGGAACAGATTCTTTAAAGGTTGTTACAGCATCGTCTGATAATGATCTACTATAATGAAATTTTCTTTCAGGTCTGGAGTACTCGGTTAAATTAAACTCAAAGGTTATTAAGAAATGGTCAGACAGGACAGGGTTATGAGAAAATATTATGTCTTTACACTCAATGCCATATGTCAGCACAAGGTCCAGAGAATGAAGACAAAGGTGGGTAGGTTTGTTAATGTTTTAAGCAAAGCCAATTGAGTCTAAGATAGCATTAAAGGCTATATTTAGGCTATCACTTTCAGTATCAACATGAATGTTAAAATCCCCCACTATAATAACCTTATCTGTATTTAACACTAAATCAGATAAAAGGTCTGAAAACTGATCTAAATATTGAGAGTAAGGGCCTGGTGGACGGTTCAAAACAACAAACAGAAGTGGTTTTATTGCTTTGCAGTTTGGATGAGGAAAACTAAGGATTAAATATTCAAAAGAGTTGTAGCTATTAATTGGTCTTGGACTAATCAATAAATCGGACTGAAAGATGGTTCCTCCTCGCCCAGTATTTCGAGGAATGTGAAAATTTAAATAATTAGTAGGAGTTGACTCATTTATAGTAACATAATCCTCTTGCTGCAGCCAGGTTTGTGTGGCAAAATAAATCAATCTGATTGTCAGAAATCAGGTCACTAACTAGCAAAGTCTTTGAAGAGAGAGATCTTATGTTCAGTAGGCCACATTTTATTGTTTTATGTTTCTTTTTAGTCTGAGTTGTGTTTATTTTTATGAGATTTTCCTGATTTCCTCCTTTTAGATTATTTTTTAATCTATTCAATTTTGGCCGTGGGCGAGACACTGTCTTAATAGGGTAATAGGGTAGAAATAGGTATGGCATAGTAAATCATGGATTATAAATTAAAAGTTAATAATTAAGGATAAAATCCAAAAATACGTCAGTAACATTTAGGCCTGCAAATAATTGTGGCACCAGTGATTTTGTTAAAAACAATTATGAAATGTGTGCTCGTGAATGTGTGATTTATCAAATTGTATTCCTTAAAATACTTACTTTTAAAATAATTTAGGTTCTTATAGAAAAATCCAACAGACTGCTCATCTTTTAAGCATATACACTCTCTGGAGTCAGTGTTACATGCTTAACTGCTGTAGGGTTGGAGGTCCTTATGGGGCTCAGTGTTTTGTTGAATCTGACCCAGTATAAAAGAGATGTGGAGGTTAAGTTGTAGCTTCTCGTCCTTTTCCTGTCTCCACCCGCCTTGTTTTCCTTTTCCTGTCCCAAGCTTCAATGAATAGGACGTGCACCCGTGCACAGTGAATGACACACCGTGTTCACTGTGTTCCCCATGTGAGCCATAGACCTGGAACAATGAGGATATCAGAGGGAACACAGAGGATCCCTGCAGGAAATAGAACAGGACAACATTATTATTTCAAATTAAGAGGGAGAAGGAGGCAGTTAGTAATCTTTCATTTGATGTTTCAACTTACAGTGGTTACATGTGGACCCTACGTTAAGTACAGCTTTAAATGATCAAGGTCTTGAGTTGTGTCAGATTGGTCGTTCACATTAGGAATACTTGTTCTTAGGGATGGGTACCGAACTCAGTACTTTTATAGGTACTGTCCGAATTCCGTCGGTACCGATTCACGTAAAATTAAACGGTACCATGTTTCAGTACACAAATGCATAATTGTGGCACGGAGGGAGTGGAAGAGTGAGCGACTTTCCATGCCGGACATGAACAAAGCATTGCATGCACAATAGCGTAATGACGTCAGGAGCCACTGGTGCAGTCAGCAAAGCATGGCTGATAGAAAGCGTTCAAAAGTATGGCTCAACTTTTCAAAATGTGATGCAGATTATGCTTGCTGCAATATTTGTGACACGAAGTGCAAGGCCAGTGGTGGGAATACTTCTAATCTGAGGAAGCACCTAGTTAAGCACAAGATTTTTCTCAAGGCTGAAGATTGTCAGCCTCAGATCTACTGCTACAACTCCTGCATTCGGCACCGATAACACGCCTGCATCCGTTAGCGACTCGTCGTCTGCAGCCAGCAACAATGGGAGAAGAAATGTTTGAGACAACTGAGATGTTACAATACAAACAGCTGGATGTTGTCTTGATATATTAAAGTTTTAATATTGAGATATATATTTGAATTTACTCCCACATTTATTCCTACATAAACACACACAAAAGTACCAAAAACTGGTACCGTTGAGTACCGATATCGATTCCCAGGGATGAGGTATCTGTACCGTATTGGATCTAATGTGAAAGGTTCCCATCCCTACTTTTTCTGTATTTGCCCAGCGAAGACAATCTACAGTGTTGTCAAAAGTATTACGAATTTCATGATTGTTGTTGAGTGGCCTAGTCAAAGTCCGGGCCTAATTGAGATTGCGATGATGTGGGAAAAAAACCCTCCCCTGTGGCTGAATTAAAACAACTGTGCAAAGTAGAGTGGAAGAACAAACCCTCTTACTCCACCCCCCTAAAATGTGATTTCATGAAAATGATTTCATTAGTAAACGAAATAATTTCAAAACAGCATGTTTTGTGCATCCACGCACAAAAGTGAGGAACTACATAAACACTATTTAACCATAATTAAAAAATAATTATGTTAAAAAATAAAAAAAAACTGTTGGTTGGACTTCTCAGTGCTAGCAGGTCTCTGTACATGTTGGTGGTGTTAGCTGCCATGTGTGTTACATCCACACTCTAGGCCTCAACAATCCTGAGATCTGTTCTCAGTTTACTAAATCACATCAACATGTAAAAACAGACACACCTACAGCAACGCATCTCATGGACCAAAACATCTGGAAGTGCTTTATCAAATTAGCTTTTTTACTGTGAAGCAATATTAACACAAGCCCTGCTTATTGTGTAGACTTTTGTACTCTGCCTTTTATTAAACAGAAGCCATTAGTTGGTTTAGATTCCTTAAAATTCATGTTTTTCACTCACTTTGGATAGCTTGAAGGGGAAACAAGGACAGTAGAGAGGCTTAAAAAGCAAAATATAATGGAAAAAAAAACATCAAAAGTTTTACAAAAAGATAAGATGAACCACGCTTGTTAGGTTTAAACATCAAAGTTTGTTAAATACAAAAAGAGTAGTAAATAATGAGTGTGAACTTTACATCCCTGTTCGATCTATGGATACAATTATACAAAAACGTCTAATTTAAATTAATAATTTTCTTCTTGCATTCACTTTAACCTTATGTTTACTTTTTGTTGCTCTTTACTAGTTTTGTGCAGCAATTTTAGCTTCTTTCTAATTTTAGGTAAATAAAAGGCATTATCTTTAGGGAATTCTGACTTGTCTGTGGAAGAAGGTAGAAGCAAAATTAAAGAGTGCATCATGTTTTGCAGTTTTAAGACCTATGGTGTCATCTGAAATACAATCAGAAACTTTGTCATAATTTAATCATATATATTTTTAATCTGATTTTTTTGAAGATGTTAATAAAATTAACACTCAACTAAAGTGTCTCCACTGTAAGGACAATTAACCATTAGGTTTAATTGGAAATTACTGAGCTAACTCCATATTGCATTTTTACTTTATTCAAACAGTTATTGCTCATTACATCATTACATACTTTATAAATTAACAAACTAATGTGACATACTAGTAGAAACACTATAGCAGATGCTTTAATATATTGATCCGTAATATTTTAGGAGAATTCTTGATTGCTGCATTAGATCAATGATCTACAAAGAGTTGATTTAACTCAGGAAAAACTACATTAATTAAAGTAAACTTTATTCTCCACCACCATAAAACAAAGGAATGTATTTTAAAAGATAATACTTATACCAAATACATTTAAGAAACTTCCAATATCCTGTTTTGGAACAATAATTAGCTTTTGTATTGCTCTAATATTCCTTATTTGTGAGAAAAAAGGAAAAGCTTTGGGGAATATTTTTTGTCTTGTTATTATGTGGGTTTTCAGTGACCTTTTCACCTCACTGTAAGGCATGTCTTAGCTGGTGAAGCAGCCCCATAGCAGATTTCTGCCTTGTTGTGCAGGGTTGCTTAAGGAATTGAGGAATGTAGTGAGGAATGTAGTGAGGAGTGCAGCGAGCTGCAGCAATTCTTGGCTGTACACTGGACCGTATGAGGTCACCCTTTCTGCTGATGATTCTTTCATCAGCCAGTTTACACACACTTCATTTGATGCACATGTGTTTGTGGGATCATTTTAGTGTGGTACTGAAAAATGATACTCAGACTGAATAGGGTTTAGCACTCTTAATCCCAGTTGACCTTTTTTTGATTTGAAAATGACACATTGTCTTCTCATTCACAGATTGACGCTGAGGGTTCATCTTAGAAAATCAAAGCGCTAAATATGTTTTTCTACAATTTGTGCAAGAGGCAAATACATCTTAAATGCAAGGATGGAATAATTTAAATCCAATAACAAACCTGCTGCTTTGTTGTTCTCCAACGTTAATGAACCCAGACTCTTCTCATTTCTTGTGTTTGGCTTTATTGGACATCTTTCAGTTTGCTTGAGGCTATATTTTAGGCTGGAATTTCTATGCACAATGCATTTATAACCTATCTATAAATTTTGTTGATGTTTGAGTTGATTAACCTTTGCTTCCACAGAAGGTACTTTCAAAAAGCAAACCAGAAGGCTAAAATACTTTTAATCTTAAATGTTAATATCTGGGTTCCTAGTTGGTTTCAAAAGTCTTTACATCCCTGTTAAAATTCCAGGTTTTTGTTTTGGTGAAAAGAAATGTGACCATTAGAAGCCATTTAAACCCTTCTTTTCTGTCTTAAATGTACCATATATCCTTTAGAACTGTAAAACAAATATATTGTTTAGAGGGGAAAATTTTAAATCAGTAAATCAGCAATAACCTGGTTGCGTTATTGCACAAACCCTTAAACTCTGTTGCTATGTTGAAGCACTGTTGATTTAGGGTCAACATTCAATCTTCTTTGGTCGAAGTATGTCAGCATCCCATGTTTTTACCTCACAATATTTACCCAGTTTGCCTTGCAAAGGTTCCTTAAGTTAATTGCACCGTTGCTGTGTTCAGTTGAGACTCTAATGAAGACACTGATGGTGTCAAAACATTAGTGTTCACGAAGTCGCTTTGGAAGTTCTCCAAATTTGTCAGATCATGAGAATAACTCTTGCCAATAGCCCTCTTCAGGTGACCCACAGATTTCCCCTCATAATTAGTCCTTGACCCATTCTAAAACTTTATTGCTTTATGTTGATTTGTTCATGCTCAAGATTAAATCCTTAAACTTGAACTGAGCTGCCACCACTTTATTTATTTACTCACCATACCTTTTGGAACTTTGGCCCAAAGGTTCAAGTTTGGTGTCATCAGACCATGAGCTTCTAGGAGATTTTACCAGGCTTGGGTGTTTTTTCTGGAAGAAAAGGTCTTTGTCTCTCTCTGGTCCAAACACATGGAGAACACAGGAGTGTGTTGTTACATATAGAACACAACCAGTAATAACGAGAAATTCTAGCAGCTTCTTCAGGGTTATGGTCGGGCTCCGCTCATCCTCCCCAGCCAGTTTCAGTCTTTCCTTTTCATCGATTTGTAAAGACATTCAGTTTTTTAATGTCGTCTTGCCCTGGATGGCTGTCTTGTATATAAATTGCAGTTTAATTTTGTTATAACCTTTACTTGACTGATACCTTTGTACAAATATATTCTTGTGATCCTTTGTAACTTATCTGCCACCAATGGCTTTAGCTAAGGGAGAAATTAGTAGGAAAATCTTACAGGAGAGGTAAACTTTATTTCAAGTTAATTAGATTCTCTAAAATTGTTGGGAGCAGCCTGATTGCTCAAATGCAATCAAAAGGTGGACATATGTCACACTAAAGGTGGAGAAGGTTTTGCAAGAATTTATTGTGGCTTTATTTCTCATGTCTCAGAAACCTGCCGTTTTCACAGCAGTCTGTACACTTTTGAGATCCAGTGTAGATCGTTGTATGTTTGTATTGAAAAACAAAAGCTGTTGTTAAGATACGTATCATGATAAACACACAGTAAAACATGTTTTTGCTCTTTTTTCACCCCTTTGAAATCTACAGTTCCTGATAAAACACGCTATGGTTGTCCTTTGGCAGCACCTCAGGTGATTTTTAAATCTCATCCTGAGTCGACTTCAAAGTGCTGCCGTTTCAGTGCAGAACACTCCTCTGAGCTGGAAACAGACGCCTCACTGAGGCTACACCCAAAGCTGCATTATTTATTTACATCCTGCAGCCAGAAGCCACAGATCATTTGTTTGTTCGAATATAGGAGGTTTATATGTGGGCTGTCATTGTGGGAGTGGGGCTAAAGCACTCTCTCAGCAGTACAGGGTCACCACAAAGACACATAAACATGCACACACTTGCTATTGTTGTTGATGTTACGGTAATTTTATGTTTTCTTGGTAATTCCATGAGGAGTGGAGTGTGGTTTCCCAAAAGAGAGGACAGCAAAGCAGTTGAGCTAAAAAAGAAACCTTCATAAGCCGTTCATGTTTTGTTTTTTATGTGGATAGTTGGTCAGGGTTTACAGCCACTAAACTATTGTGAACTGTATAGAAACTACTTTTCTTGACTTCCGCTTCTGTCTGTGTTGTTGAAGCCACTTTGGGGGTCTTCTGTCCTCCTTATGGACGTAAAACCTGCCCACAGGAGGTTCATGGGGGGGTGTAATAAGTAGGATGAAAGCGGAAGCACCCCTTCGGCCCTGTAATCCACACTCTCAGATGTAAATCATTTGTTAGAGGAAACAAAAATTTCCTGAGCAGACACCCCTCTTTGATGTTTGATCTGCTCTCTGCTGATGACTCTGTTAACCGCTGAATATGTCATAGTCATAAAAAAATTAAGGTCTGAGACTTTCTGAGCAGGTTCCCATTTTGAATTATGAGAAATCTTTGGTGTTGGCTTATTAAATAACCCCCTGATTTGATAGATGAATAAACCAACATTATTTTTATCAGATTATGTATGCTAAATACCTGAGGGCAAGCAGATTCAGAGTTTTATTTTCTGATGTAGGGAAAAGTTGTAGTTTAAGTTCTTTGATCCAGCTTTTTTGAATTGCAGTGTTAGTAAATATTTAGTGCTATTAGAAATATAGGCTAATTATACTAATTAAAGTGGTAATGTATCACAGTGCTTTGGAAGCATAGTTCTACCTCTTGGACATGTTACAACTACAACAGTGTATTTTATTGAGATTTTATGTGACTCATCAACAAAACGTAGAGCATGATTGTGGTGTGGGAGAAATATGAAGCATGGTTTTATTATTTACAAATAAAAATCTGAAAAGTGTGACCTGGATTTGTATTCATCTCCTTTTACACTAATACCTCTAAATAAAATCCAGCAGAACCGAAGTCTCTAAATTAGTGAATAAAATCAGCCAGGAGGCCTATGTTAACTCTGGAGGAGCTGCAGAGATCCGCAGCTCAAGTTGGAGAATCTGTTGACATGACAGTTATCAGTTGTGCACTGGCCTAAAAACAGCTATTTTGTAAGAAAGCCAAAACAAGTTCTGTTTGCAGTTTTTAAAAGCCATGTAAAAGACGCCTCAAGTGTGGAAGAAAGTGCTCTGCTCTGATGAGATGAAAATCTTTTTTACCTACTTACAAAACACTAAGTGTGGTGGAAAAGTAATATCACACATCCCCCTGAACACACCATCACCACAGCGAAACAACGTGGTGGCAACAGCATGATGTGGAGATGGTTTTATTCAGCAGGGAGAGGGAAGATGGTCAGAGTTGATGTAAAGATGGATGAAGCTAAGTACAGGGCAATTTTAGAAGAAAAGCTGTTGGAGGCTGCAAAAGACTTAAGACTGGGGCAGAGAAGGTGAACCTCTGCTGGAACCCGATACTTACAGCCAGTGCTACACTGGAATGGGTTAGATCAAAACATATTCATGTGTCAAAGTGTCCCAGTCAATATCCGGACCAAAACCAATTGATGAATCTGTGCCAAGACTTAAAAATTATCTTCACAGACACACTCCATCCAATCTAATGGAGCTTTTTTGTAAAAATATCTTTAAATGTACAAAGGCATTCTCCAAAGACTTGCAGCTGTAATTGCAGTGAAACATGGTTCAATTTGTGCTACATTAAGGTGTGTGCTTCTGCAAAGCACTGTATGCTTCTGAATTAATAAAATACAAACTGACAACATAGCATAAACATGTGTATCTCTACATTTAACAATGCCTTTTAGGGCAAGAAATGCTTTGGTTTTTTTTTTTCAGAGTTGTAATTTTGACTTGAGTGTTTGAGTTGATTTTTTCCCCATATGAAAATCCTGACCTACAAGTTTGAATCCTGGAAAAGCACTTTCATCTGGGAGGAAAGCGCTCCACTAATAAAATGTTGATTGACCAAGTGACCTGTGTAGATGGAACACACCAACGAGATCTCAGCTAATACCCAGTGGGTCAACAGATTCTGACTAATTCTGACATATCAACTGTATAAAGACTTTTGTTTATCATGTTTTTTTTTCACATTAATACAATTTATACTAAGCATAATCCACAAATTGAAATATGGACTGGTTAAAAACCGAGAAACCTGTTACACTACCAAATAAAACAAAGCTACAAATAACATAGTGGGAAACAAAAATAAGTGCTCCAGAATCCTGGTTTTGGTCCAAGCAGGGATATCCCTCTCCCTTTCTAATGGGCATAACTCCGTCCCACTAAAGAAGCTACTCTGCATGTAATGACAAATGTTAACTGCTTAATTGAGCTCTGTAAAGACTCACCAACACAATAACAGACAATGAACATGAATTCAGACTGAGAATGTTTCCCAACATGTGTTGTTTTTAAACCAGCAGGACTTAGTCGTTGCGCCCAGCAGCCCTAAACCACATCACTCTGTGTGGTCCTCTAATTGCATATCAGATGGAGCCAGTCTCCATGATGAAAGCTTGACTTTGCGCTTTGTGCTTTGGTGTCAGTCCTAATATGTAAAGCAGATGTGTTTTTAATAGCCCAGTTTATCAGTGGTTGAGTCGCTGCCTAGCTGAATGGGCTTCAGAAGTTGGAGTCCTACTGTGGCCACCCGCACATAGGATGTGCTCCTGCGTGAAGGCTCAGGGTTTTAAAACAGCTCGCCAATTGAGCCACAATACTGAGTCATCTGCCTGAAAGTGGCAATGGCAGTGAAATCACAATGATCTTAAAAAGGTCCCCTCTTGAAACACCGATTCAAAGCAAAGAAAATGAAAGGACTTCTGGCTTTACTTCTTTCTAAGCAGTGCTTTTCTCCAAGCCTGCAGAGCGGCAAATGCTGCTGAAACCCCTCCTGCTGGGGCTTGCTGTTGTGTTTATGGGAGAGTAGGAATCAGCAGCAGCAGAGACTTGGCTGGGTTTTCAGCAGCCTCTGCTTCCAGCTAAAGCCTATGCTCTATCTGATCAGATCTCAGCGCTGTTTCAACAACTAGCCCGGATTATGCTTGTCATATCAGCCGGAGCACGGCCTATTACAAACACTTTCCCACAAAGATTACATGCAGCTCACTACTGGACATTATGAAACATTCAGCCATTGGTGCTGTTGTTTTGGTATTTAAACCCACAATAAGTGAAGGTCTGAAGGTGCTCGGCTTGTTGATGTTATGTGTACTTATTGTAGGGCTGAGGTGCATCAGTCAGAGCAGACCCTTCAAACTTTTAACTGCAAAAAAACTCTGTCAAATGTATTTTGTTTTTTTGGTGTGTGTTTTCTTTTTTGAATGAAATTTGATTGAATGAAAATGATTCGATGTAGCCTAGTGTTTGTTTTTTTGTTTACTGGATGTGAAAATATGGACTTTTGTTGCTCATGCATTGGTAGGATTTCACTTATGTAAGACCTGAGCCCTCTATTGTAATGTCTAAGCAGCTGTCCCTGGGGACAAAGGCTAGTAAAGAGTAGCTTATCAAAATAACAATAATTATTTATATTTTTATGTCTTGTTTTCACTGTTTTACATTTAGGTTAGGAATGTTTGTAAAGTTAAGCTTTGTAAAATCATCAAACTTACTAATTGGCCAGAGCTGATTTGGGCTTTGCAGAAATCTGCTTAATCGTTGCACCAAGTGAGGGAAAAGGTTGAGAAATATCCCAACTATTCAGCTGTGCTTTAAAGAGTGGAGTAAGGATGTTGGCTTCAGTTTGCTCCAGCTATTCATGTTACATAATCCTCCCCAACACACCTCCCCTAATTCAAAAACTCCCACTCACTCCATCCCTCTTTCCATTTGACAAAAGATTACACACACACACACTCACACACATGCGGCCTTAGATTGGCATGGCAGCCATCCAGAGAGGGGCTCCTATGTCGCTGGTTTTCAATGAGCTCTTTGCTTCTGTCCTGATGGCTGTTCCTCAGCTGCAGTGGAGCAGAAATGCAGAGCATCCAGCTTTGATATAAATTAGTCACTGATTCTCCACACTGGCCCTTCAAATTCACTCTGACAACACACTGCGGATAAACAAGACAAGTTGACGTGGTACAGAACAGGTTAGGCAACTCTAGGCTCCTTGGCATTAATGCCTTTCAGCCTGATGTGTGGTAATCTCTCTTATTTGGTTGAGTACAGCCAAAGCATAAACAAACTGCTAAATAAATCATGAACTGAAATCTGACTGAGGTAGAAATCTATTTAAACAAGAGAATCCAGCACAAGTAGAATTGCTTTTACAATGTTTACCTGTGAGAATCCAATAAACACTTGTTTATTGGGTTTGATGTGTGTATGTCCATTTTTGGTGCATTTATATGTTAAAAACTTAGGATGTGGGAAAACAGTGGTGTCTCAGCCTAACTATTAACTATTCAGAGGAGACTTAAACAATGTTAGAAACAAGTTATGATTGTTTTGGGAGAACCATTGGGAACGATCAGAATCTTCTTCCTTTGTAATTTGACAATAATCTCAATAAAAGAGTCATTCCCAAAATATTTATTTAAAATGATAACCAGAAAAGTCAGTTCTTCTATAGAACAGACTGCTATAAATGAAAACCACTACTACAACATATGGCTGTGTTAAAGGAGACATATGCAAAATCCACTTATTTAGCCGTTAAATATGTTTTGTTGTGTACTTGGAGTATATAGGAGTGCAGAGAAGTTAAATTTAGTCTCTCCAGGTGTTGCAGCACCAAAATGAGTTGATCTCAGACGCAACTCAGAACAGGGGTAAAAGAGGAGCCTGTCAAGCTACAATAACAAGGAGTTTAGACCAATGCATTGCAGTTCCACTTTAGACCACAACTAAATGGTTTAAGGGTGAAAAGGAAGGATTTAACAGCATATGTCCCCTTTAAGTAAGAGTTGAGATGAGATTTTAGTAAAATAATCTTTAACTGAATGAAGCAGAGAGACATCCAGACACCTTCCTGCACCTCTGAACCTCTGCTGCTTCTCATCTCTATCATAATAACAGTTTTAAGTAGGGTGCCCTGATATGAAAATTTTGGCCGATATCGATATCCAATACTAATATTGCTGTTATGGGTGATAACCAATATTTACAGATATTATTTATTATTGTTTATTATGCATATTATGTATTATGTATGTATATTATATATATTGTTTTCTCTACTTCAGTTCAACACCCCACAATCCTGTGCTGCATCACTATAACTGTCACATGCCCAAACAAATGACCAATCCTTTCTCCTTCCCCACATGAAGATAGAAAAACAATCATCATCTTCTGCTTATCAGAGGCCAGCCAAGAGACATAGTCCCTGTAGTGTGTCGTGGGCCGTCCCCTGGGCCTCCTCCCGGTGGGACGTGCCGGAACACCTCCTGAGGGAGGTGTCCCGGGAATATCCAAAACAGATGCTCAAGCTACTTCATCTGACTCCTCTTCATGTGGAAGAGCAGTAGCTGTACTCCGAGCTCCTCCCCCTGTTTCTAAGGGATTGCCCACCCACCCTGCCGATGAAGCTCATTTCAGCCGCTAGTATCTGGGATCTTGTTCTTTTGGTCTTGACCCAAAGTTCATGCCCATAGGTGGGGCAAGGAACTTAAACTGACCAGTAAGAGAGCTGAGCCGAAATGCAAAGCTCTCTCTTCACCACAACAGACTGGCGCATTGTCCACATCACTGCGGTGGCCATACCAATCAGTCTGTTGATCTACCGCTCCATTCTCCCATCACTTGTGAACAAGACACCAAGATACTTGAACTCCTCCACTTGAGGGAAGAACTCCCCATGGCCTCAGACTTGGAGAAGCTGATCCTCATCCCCACCACTTTGCACTCTGCTCTGAACCGCCCCAGTGCATGCTGTAGGTCTTGGCTAGAGGAACCCAGCAGGACCATGCTGCTGCTGGCTCCCTCTAGCCAGCAGGACCATGTCATCTGCACAAAAGGAGAGACAAAATCCACTGGTCCCCCAACCAGACCTCCTATGGCCCTTGACTGTGCCTAGAAATCCTGTCTATTCTGTCAGCTGCCCCAGGAGTCCCACAAGCCACCCAACCTCGATAGGACTCCTTCTTCAGCTTCACAGCATCCCTTACTGCCGGTGACCACCACCTGGTTCAGGGATTTAATCTGCACCAGGCACTGCAGAGCTTATGGCCACAGCTACAGGCAGCCGCATCGACGATAGATGTAGGAGAACATGGTCAACTCGGACTCCCGGGATCCGGAAAATACTCTCCCAGAGGTTGAATACGTCCCTGAACGTTCCCAGCAGACCCTCACTACACGCTTGGGCCTGCCAAGTCTGTCCAGCTTTTTCCTCTTCCAGGGGATCCAACTCACCACCCGAGTGTACGAGATATGTGGCTGAAGGTCAGAAGACACGACTACAAAGTCGATCATCGACCTCCGGCCTAGGGGTCTTTGTGCCAAATGCACTGACGAACACCCTTATGCTTAAAACATGGTGTTTGTTATGGACAATCCGTGACTAGCACAAAAGTCCAATAACAGAACACCACTCGGGTTCAGATCGGGGAGACCACTCCAGAGTAGAAGAGAGTCCAACCTCTCTCAAAGAGCAGGGTTCCAGAGGCTGCTGAACCGCTCTTTGTCTGACCTGTCACGTGCAGAGCCTGTTTGCCATGGGAGACCCTACCAGGGGCATTTAACTTCCGGACAACAGCCTCTGGGATGATTGAAGGACTGAAACCCCTCCACCACGTTAATGTGGTGGTTGAAGGAGCCACATTGGTTGATAATTTTGGGCCATTTTTTATTTATCGGACCGAGACCGATATGTTAAAAATTTTCTAACCATGGGGAATACTGATGTTACTGATATCGTGCATTCCTAGTTTCAAGAATTGTCGGAAATACAAGCTGGGGTCTGAAACCTCCTAGAGTCCCTCGCAATAACGGAACCAGATTTAGCACGGTCAACCAACATGGGAGCCTTCTTGAAGGATGTTGCACAAAGCCCCTGTTTGGATAGATAAACTGTAAAAGTCCAGTATTGTGTCACTGAAATAATCACAAGGTCAGCTTAATAGGTCTTTAGTATTTGAATGCTTCTGTGGATCTAAAAGGAGCCATTACTCCTCATTTTGCAGCATTTTCTTCCCAACATCCCTGATAGCTCAGCCCGTACCTGCATAAACTATTTTCTATTTATACTCCTAACTCTTTTCAAGTTATGCAGAATTACAAAATACATGTTTTGAATGTAGGCCTGTAATTTGCCAACAATTTCCAACAAGCTCTTTATGTTCTTTCAGCACTTATTTAAATTTGCTTTTATAAAGCTACACCCATTGCAAACTCAGTTCAGGGTCCATACCTAAAATAAAAAGAAACTCCAGGATTTTTGCAGTTGTTTCTTAAATTTTTTAGAGCTGTAAATGTAATATAAAGAAAATGTAAAATTTCAATCAAAGCCTGCAGTTTGATGTTTTTCCTATTCCTGCTGGTTAGGGAATTTCTTAGGTTTCTGGGACGTTATGTCTCAGCTCTTTGAGTATTGAACTGAGGAATGCAGCGTGTGTGTGTGTCACAGTTGTGTCTGTGTAGCATTCCAGTCAGTGTTGGAGGAGGCATGTGAATTACGTTTTACAGTGGGGGAATGTGAGGAATCTGCTGCCATGAGAAGGCCACTTTTGTTTACCGACACACTCTTGCAAAGCCAGTTTCTCTGTGTGTTTGTGTGTCTCTTCCTGGTCAGAAAGCTCTTTGCAGTAATTGACCGTAATGTTTTTTTAAAAGCTTTTATGAATCTGGTGCATGCCAGGCTGTGTATTCTATAAACTAGATGTCATTTTTTTAGCTGAATATAATTATTTTAACAACTACTGAATTTCACTCACAGTATCCTCTGTAGTGCATTACCAACATCCCTCACTACTTTGTAATTTACATTACAATACGTTGGATTTGTACCGTGTTATTCTTTTACTGTATCTTTCAGCTTCACATACTTGATGGTGATAGTAGAATGTGATAGAATGCAAATAAACACTTTAGTATTTAGGAGTTTACAAGCTGGTAAACATATTTTTTTAAGCCAAATTCAAACTCAAGATGTTTGTGAGAGCCCTGAATGTAAACCTAACATTAATGTGACAGCAGGAAAACCCCACCGGCCACCTTTAAGGCCCAAAAACCTGCTTCTGCAGGAGCTTTTAAACCATGACACAGAGAAAAGTCTCCTGGAAGCTGCTCTGACGTCCTTTGAATGCCGCTTTGTCAGACAGCACCTTTTTTGCCTCATTACTTATTTTATCTCTGAAAGACTTCTTTTGTTTCTTTGTTCTTTTCAGATTTGGGACATGAGTGATGATGAAAGCATCTGAAGGATGGAGTAGCCAAAGACGAGCAGCAGGAGGATTTCACTCAGACGTATTTTTCACATCACAAAACATCAAGCCCTATAAATTAGGCACGAGGTGCACCATCAGACCTAAGCAGTAATGGTAAAAAAAAAAAAAAAGAATTATTCACAAGCAGACAGAGCTTGAGTTTCTTTTGGTCTGTAAAACCTGGTATGTTTGCATCAAGTACATTTTTCTGAGTGTTAAAATGTGTCTCTAAATGGTCAGTTACAATAAACCCATCACCGCAATAAACAGGTTTAGTTGAGTTTGTCAGCAAAGTGTTGACATCTGTTTGCTCTTGCAGCTTGAAGAAAAAAGCTTTAAGGTAAAGCATTAAATAACAAAAACACATTTGAGGACTCAGCAGATCCATCCATCTCATTTTCTGTTTACTAGAGATCCAAACATATACAGAGCAGCTGATACTAAAAGCAGCTTTCAGGTAATTCCTGTGAGAAAACCTGCTCACAAATGTTTCTGTGCAACTGGACTGCAGCCAGGCGAGCGAGTAGAGAACCTGAGATCTTTAGAAATTGTTGTGTTTTTTTGCTGTCTTGTATGAGTGTTAAGGCATGTAACATTTTACTGGCGATTTGTCTGGCCAGAAAAGCTCAGTGAGAAAAAAGATGAGATCCATGTTTACAAGTAAAGCAGGAGTTGTGAATGAAACAAATGTCTTAAACACAAATGCAACAAATCAAAGTTTTTTTTTTCCTAAAGCTGTTTTCCATGACTGATTGATCCCAGTTCCTTTGGTGCAGCTTAGCTAATTCACTTCTGTTAGCATTTAACCTAAAAACTGTAATAAAATGTTTCCTTACAGTCCAACATCAAAGAGCTCTAGATTACTGTGTGGTTTCTGTGTAATGGAACTATATGCACTCGACATCCTTCCACATTTACTGTGTTTAGCTGCAGAAATGTCTCTCTTAACACAACCACATGAAAAGAGCCTCAGGACAGAGACGCAGTCGGTGGTTTAAAAGCACTTTATTGTTCATCAAGGCTACTTTACGTACAAAAAAGGTGGCCTGCCAAAACCTTTTGAGTAGGAGACAGAGCCACAAAATTTGTTTTTTTGATACAATATTTGTTACAATTCAGAGTATTACTACCACTAAGTACATGCTACTTCCACTTCAGAAATAGGACCTGGAACATGTGGAGCAATCAATGTGAAGACCGACTCCTCTTTGATTTGTCAGCTGAATGTACAACTTGATAAAAATGTATTACAGGTAGAAACTGTGGCCCAGGATTCATAGCTAAACATTTTAAAAAATGCCCTGGAATATAATAATGGATTCACGTTATTGGGTCTCCGGCTGTAGAACAAGACTCACAATTTCAATTACTTACATACAGTTTAGCAGTACCTGCCAGCTGGACCATGGCTAACTTTTGTTTTGACTTAATTTTATTGGTATCATCAATGCAAAAAAAAAAAATATATATATATATAAAAGCTCTTTAAGCCTTTTAGTTACATTTTTGTTCAAATGTCTCAAAAGATTTCTGATGTGTAGAAGAACGGGGTTGAGTGGAAGTAGCGATTGTCAGCGACACACCTGTGTGTGGCGTAATGTGGTTTAATACATTTACTGTGTTCCTGCACCTGAACCTTTACTCTGACAAACAAAACTCTACTGACAAAAAAAAAGATCAACTTTTTTCACAAAAAAAAAGAAAATGCAATGATTACAATATAAGGACAGAAAACAACAATTAAATAGCTACATATCATTAAACTGTTCCTCAAAAAAATACCTACAATTTTTTTTTCTCTGTACATTCGTTACGCACAGCGTAATGATGGTCTTATAGTTACCTAATATAAAAAGGTTTTTTAAGTGATTTTCCTACAGTGTGTAGGAAGTGCATGCCGAAGCATCGCTCACGCCTCCTACCTACAGGGTGGTAGTCAAATGATAAAGTAAATGATAACAGAAATTAAATCTAGCCCCGTTCCCTCATGTTTTCTAGCAAGTTAGTCGCTTCAATGAATGCACATGGGTAGGGGTTAGGCATAGCTGTGAGACCCTAAACCCAGAATAGTGCTGCGTATAAGCATTTATTTATTTATTATTTTTGGTCACACTTAAATATTGCTGATCAAACTAATTTTAATATCAGACAAAGGTAGCAGGAGTAAATGCAAAAAGTAATCTTCAAGTAAATTCATACCCATCTTCAACGAACCTGGCCCTATGTGTAAAATTAACCATATTTTACTACCCACAATCACTTAAAGTGAATCTGTCTGACACCACGACGTAGGCTAAAAGATTTTAAAAAGCAACACATCAGGTCCCCAACTAAACAAATTCAAGAATAGATGAGAAAGTCATAATAGGTCTGTCATAAATCTAGAAAGATTTATAAAGCTTTCCTAGGCCTTTGGGGCTTCAGAGATCCACAGTGTGAGCCATTAATGGGGAAACTTCCCAGGAGTGCCCAAATTTACTCCAGAGGTTTATCGATGACTCTTTCAGGAGGCCACAAAAGAACTAGGCTCAATTAAAGACAATGTTTGGAAGTGGCCTAATCAAAGTCTCCCAATTGAGATATGTGACATTAATACTCAAAAGAATCAATATGGCCAAATTAAAACAGTCAAAAAAAAACAAATATAGGGCCAATATTCTTCCGTAGTAGTGTAAAAGACTCCAAGGCAGCTGTTACCATCGACGATGGTACACACCCTGGCATTAGGTTTAGAGAAAGACCATTTTTGACATGTGGTTGGTTCTTTTTCCCCTTATAGGTAAATTAAATTATCTGAAAACTGCATTTTGTAAATGCCCTTGTTATGTTTGTCTGATATTAAGAATGTGATTGTGTGTGTCAGGATGCCAAAACAAAAGAAATAAGTAATGGGACTAACAATTTCACAGCACTGTAGACTTTAGGTGGTAGGTTCAGATCTTGTGACTCTCAGCTTCTGCTTGCAAAAGCACAGCTCCTGCCGCTCAGTCTTTGCCACCCCAGCCTGCCTGTCACACCTCACTGGTCGCAGAAAGCTTTTAAAAGTGTTATTCTTTTTTTTATTACATTTAAGCAAACTAACCCCTCCGAAACTTTCCTCGTTTCGGTTTTGCAACATCTGTTTTGATAGCTGATGATGGAATGTGTGAACAATGCAGAGAAGAGAGAACACCATCCATGTTTGGAAGTTTGTAGGATCACCATATTCGCTACCAACCGCTTAACAGCAAGCACAAATTAAACCTCATTGTCTATTAACTTAAGCTCAGTGACATGAATTCATTCTCCATACTGCTACTACAAGTCTAGGTCTCACAAACAAAAGCTCTAAATGTCTTCGAAAACGTTATGGCACCCAAGTAAGTTTGTTCTATTTGTCTTTAGCAAGTCTGCTGGATGAAAGAAAGCTGTATGGAGGGAACTCTGGGACAAGCAGCCCTGGCTGGCTCTTAAAGATGCTGTGTATGCTTGAGGCCTACGTCAAGTTCCCAATAGGAGGAATGTATGCCACCGTGGTGCAGGTTACATTACAGGATATAATTCATGTCGTTGGGCTGCAGGGGAAAAAATGCAATGTTCTTCTGAAAAGAAAGCACTAAATTACACAAAAAAAGGTCTGTACACCAAGTCAGAGCACAAAAGGTCAACTGATGGAGGTTGAAAGAGCTGCAGCATCAATGTAAATTCAGATAAACCGGTAGCCAAGTAGTTAATTTGTTTGCAAGTGGCCTAATTCCAATTTGTGTGATTTAATTCATTTCTTAGTGTCAATAATGTTTTAGACACTGCATCACCAAAAGTATCCAAGCCTCTGTGGGCAAACGCTGCTACACACGTTAGGCCAAGACCCTTCTGACGAAAACCCCACAGTCCAGTCTGGACTGACTTGGTGTCACAGCCCAGTCACACTGAAGTTTGCAGCATCCTGTTCCAGCGATGGATCAACATCTCATGAAAACCCAAATGAACAGCAGAACCCAAAGCCGACCCAACACGATGACCTCGTGTCATCGTGCCGAGATGGTTCTGAGAGAATGAGCCGTTATCACTTAACAGAGCCTGTCCGGAGGCTGTCCCAATGTAGACGTTTGCTACCATACTAATATTAATGGAAAACAAACCAAATAAAATATACAAAAGTATAACAATATGGAGTACAACTGACCCAGCAGTGAGTGTATAGTGTCTATGTCTGTTACTGACAACAAAAGAAGTAACCACTAACGTCTGAACGAAAAAAAAAAGGTTAATAGTTAAGCTTGAAATGCTAGAAACCCTAATAGATACCAGCTATTAAAAAAACAAAATACATGCACCTGTAAAAGCATTAATTTACCTTTAAAACCTTAGAAACCTATTAAACCACAGTCTGTAGGAGGGGGAGACAAAGATAGCAGGGTGTTAGCCAAATATAATTCTAACACTGGTGTTCAAAGAGTCACATAAACAAAAGGTGTGTTTGAAGAGATCATGATAATCCTTATCCCCCCCGGTCAAGAAACAAGGCCCTTCCCCCCCCCCCTTTTCTTTTCGGAAACCACAAAGTGACGAGCTGCGTCGTCTATCCCCTCATCAGTATCAGCAGTTAACGCCTTTGAAACACATCAAAGCAGACGATTCAGTGAAGCCCAACTTCAACCCCTCATTCAGGTACTGCTTTTAACACCACAGTTGGACGTTGAAAGGAAACAAATTCCTGTTTTGTTCGTTTGATAGGGATCAACATTCAAATTTAAAGGCACGTATCCACTGCAGGGACCAGGGTAGTTTTTCAGGGTAATGTTATCGCCACCCCCACGTTTCTACTGTATTTACCAGAGTAAAAACAAATTGCCAGTGTGACCCCAGAAAAGGGCCCTGAAAGGGAGTCCTTTGGATGGTGTTTTGTGGAAGGTGACTAACCATTTTAAACGGGTTGAACAGTAATATAATTCAGTCACATCCGTTTACAATCTCTATAGCTCATATTTTCTGTTTATTTTAATTGTAATATATTTTAAAATCATAGACCTCTGTTTACACCTTTGGGCGAAAGAACGAGATTTATTGAAAATAATATTTAAAGGCCAGTTCTGAGGCACAAAAAATCCTGTGGAAGTGTGTGGTTTATGCTTTGCTAAGTTATTATAACTTAGTTTCGCAGTGTAAACACTGTGAAATAATGGCAACTTTATGGATAGAACATCAGGTTTAAATCCTGTCTGAAACTCTTGCTTGAAGTGATAAACACACAGTGATAAATGGATTGGCAATATCCCTTTAAAATGTGTTATTACACCTTTTCATGTACTTTGTATTGACTCTATACAAGTTGTAAAGTATAATCGCTGTGATGCAATAAATGGTTCTAACTGTATGGCTGAAAGTCATGGCTTTTATTTTCATGACAGGAGTTTTGCTGCAACACTCAACAGATACTGTTGCAGGAGTTACCCACTCAGCATTTGGCCCTGTTCTGGTCTCCACAGTGGAAACATTTTCAAAAAAAAAAAAAAAACAGCCAGGGTAAAATTTGTTTTGGGAAAAAAAATGTGGATCTCATAGTCGAAACGTGCCTTTAAAGTTGAACCGGAATGGCCTGGGCAGTAGAGATGTTTATTATATAGTCTGATGCCTTCAATGTTTAACTTTTCCCTTCATGAATTGAAATTACTGGAATTTGACTTCCATCCTTTTGTTCTCGCACCTTTGTTCCCGGCAATCTCAGACCACATCAAGTTATAAAATAAGGCGGAACATAAAGTTACCTGGGAAGTACTAAGTTTAGAGGGAAATCCAAAATATATATATTTTTAATTGGTATCCATTATGACACTTCAATGTTGACAAATTGCTGAGTTTTCCCACGTTTAGCCCATTAAAACCCATCCTGCCTATAGAGAGTTCTCAGTGCAGACTGACATTCTGCAGGTAGGTTCTGCTGGAGGCTGATCACAGATCAGAAGCTGAGCAACACCCACCTTCCTTTTACCACTTTTAATTAACGTCTGTCCAAACAAGGCGCCATGATCTAATGGTTAAAAAGGGTTTGTAGCAGGTGACCAAACATGCTTCTACTGCCCAACCTTACTGGAGTGTGTTTACATTTGTACAAACGACAATACATGCGAGACTTTGTACACATGTCGAAGTCAACTAATCTCTAGTAGACTTTAAACAGGAGTTATTTGAAAATCAATGCAGGGTTCCAACACGTGAGATAAGATGTAATTGCATCAAAATACACTTTTTAAGCCCCAGTGTGTTCAGAGCCAGGTTACAAACCCGACTTGCTACCTTTACCTTCTCAAGCAGTAGTGCAAATCAGACTGAGTCGATCATCTAAGGTCACATACAACAGCCAAACAACCAGAACTCTCATACAGCAGACAGGAGGAGAGGAGGGGGTTGTGTGTGCTTTTAAAGGTGGGCACTGAAAAACATCGGTTGAGGTTTCTTTGGTAGCACGGCAGGGTGGATTGTGATTGCTTGCTAGGGTGTGTTTCTCATTTTTCATTCAAAGGCCAGGCATGTCATAACAGAGAATCAGTACACTGAACTACTTTTAACGAAACAGACAGAAAATAAAAAATAAAAACGGAGAAGAAAGTGAATAATTAAAACAGTCTTTCCTCTTTTTATGTACATAAAACTACAGACTCTTGCTCAGCTCCAAGCCAACGATGCCGGAAGAAAGACTGGAAGGAGCAAATCAGGCTCCACTTTTAAATCTTTCTCAATCAGAACTGATTTCTGTCTGATAGTACCAGATAATGGGAGGGAGGTGAGCATGTCTTTATTGCTTGAGTGATCCACAGCGATCGAGCAGGCTTGAGGGTTTTGGCTGTTTTTAGCAGACCAGCAGGCAGGAATTCCCTCTGGGATGCTGGTGACAGACAAAAATGGCAGTGGGAATGGGTCTTGGAGCTGAGATGATTGGATGAGCAGTGGGGGAAATCCTCGCCGCCTTCAAGAGACCACAGAAGGGGAGTGGTTGTGATTGACCATGTGACTGTCGGGAGAGGAGTTTGGGCTGCTGCTGGACGACGAGGGACTCCCCTTGTTCTTGATCTGCAGCCAGGTCTTGCCCAGGGCCTTGGCAAAGTGGTCGTCCACAGAGCCTGTGATGGACACGGAGTTGGTGGCAGTGGGCTCAGGCTCCTTGTAGTTCTTCCCGAGGCTGCGACGGAAATGTTCCTCAATAACAGGGTCGCAAGCTGTGTTGGCTGGAAGGAAAGCAGTTCTCCGTTACCAATTCGATAATGAAAAAGAAAAATCCCACATATTCAGTTTTATGATTTTCTATGGGCAATTTATTGCCTTAAATTAGTTTGAGAACAAGTGAATTTAGGTCACTGGAAAGATCTACTTTACTTCTCAATGTTTTCTTAAATATACACAATGACTGTTTTAAATTTCCCCATTAACCTCAGTGAGATCATGGAACTCCCAGTGGGATCATAAAAACAACCATTGAAAATTTTCTCAGAAAGTCACTGAGGCCTGAAGTGACTTTTTAAAGTGTAGAAATAACAGACAAGAATGTTTAAGTTATTAATGGCTGCCATAGTGGTTCACTGAGAGCAGTGAGCTGTGAATGAAACAATCTCCTAATTGGTCCAAACCAGCAATGAAACAGACTGGGGTCAAAATAAAGAGAACTAATGTTCTAACTAGGAAATCCAATGAATATATGCTGTGTTGTTTTAAAGAGTTGGTTCCTAATTCCTAATGGATATTCATATACACCACCAGCAGGTGGTGTATATGAATATCCAGTATTTAGGACTTTCAAATGCATGTTTGCAGAAACTCTTCAAAATAAAGCCCCAAAATCTCCTTCTTTTCTGAAGTAGCTTCAAAATAAAAGCCTCAATATTTCTTCAAACAGATTATTGAAACTGTAGGCTTGCATAATTAAATGAACTAAGTTGTAAAACAAAGCTGCTTTTGAATACAAATCCTAAACATCTCATTTTAACCAAACGTCATAATGTTTCATGATTAGAGCAAATCTAGGTTCTTCATTATTTATGGTTACCAACCAGGAATGAAAAAAGGTAATACTGGCCTTTCAAAATTGACCTTGCATATACCTTTCCAAACAAAAGTTGTTTTTTTTTAATGCTTCAGTCATTACAAATGTAGGTTCCAGATTCCTAATGGACTTTAAACCTGAATACTGACAAAGTTTGGGCCTAAACCAGCAATGACGAAGGTATTGTGGTACTGGGCAGTGCTAGACATCAATGTTAACATTTCTTTAGGGATTTCTTGTAATACCTGATGTGCTTTAAAAATAACTGTTGGCAGTCCAAACGCTTACATTTTTATGGCAGAATGTATGGAAGGTTTCCATACATTCTGCTGGATGGAAATGTTATTTCTAAAATGAATAAGAAACATGTCCTCATAAATGTGTTTGCACTCACTGTTGATTCTTCTGTAGTTGTTGCTGAAGTTGGAGCAGCCATTGTGGGAGACAGGACACTGTGACAGGTTGCAGTTGCGATTGTTGGCTGCAGCACATGTGATCACCGACGGACGATTCTGAAAGCAGAACAAAAATTTTGTTCAAAGGCAGTTCTCAGAAATGCTGTTCAACAAACATGCAAGAGGTTTCGAGAAAAGGTGGGAGGGGAGTAAGCACAAAGACAAAAGAACAGGCAATTTATTAACAGAAATACAGGTCTGAAAATTCTAAGCACATGATTCAGAATCGACAACAATTTTCTAAGCACATTTTGCACTAAGTTAAAAACTAAAATATTCCCACTTTCAGGCAGCAGGGCTAATAAAAATACATTAATGATATCATCTTGAAGATCTACCAAAGCTGAGTAACTGAACAATTTGAGAAGAATGGGTTCAGTGGAGGAATCAAAGGAAGCAGGATGTACATTTTACCTGCTGCCGTTCGACTGCGCTGACTGCGTGCGGCACCGAGGCCATAGCTGCTACGCTGCCGCGTGCCGTCTCCGCCATGCTGTTTTTGGTAAGTGCCAGAGGCTGATCCATGCCTGCTAAGGTGGCCAGGTGATGGTGGTGGTGGTGGTGGTGGCCATATAGGTGGTTGGCCTGGACTCCCAGAGGACCAGGCACCACCATGCGCTCACTGGGACTCCGCCTGTGGTCCTTCGCAACAGGGGAGTTACGATAGTCTGTCGGTTTCCTGTGAAAGATTTAAAAAATAATTTTACCTTAGCAACTATACCTAATCTCTACTTAATTCTATTTAGTGAATGATCTTTAATGGAAACGTCAGAATGTTTAATTACTGGTTTTTTTTGACATGTCAGTTGATTCATACACCAAACATGACAAATAAATTCAGAAAGAATAAGAGTGATAAGAGATGATTCAGTGATAAAAAGATAAAAGAAAATGCTCAACTGTCAAACTGAGCAATTATGAGCTATAAATCCTGATCTGACACAAATTCAAACACTAATTTCTCAGATTGCTCAGAGCATTGATAAGCTCATTTGGTAGAAACAACCTCTCTCTCACAGTCTCTATGCGAGCAAGGCAAGGGGAGCTCTTGCCTAAATTTATCCAACATGGAAGGTTTCCAAACTTATCTCTGCACATAGGGACGAATGGGCGCAGAGTTCAAAGCTTTAAAGTGGTTTCCTCAGCACAGAAAGTCATCTCTCCAGTGAGGGAGCTGCCAGCACACTTAATACTGTCAAATATAAAAACTCTAAATACGCTGCCGGCAAAGTTTACTGTGGACATTTCATTAAAGCTGCTAATATATTAGAAACATTCCCCTTAAGGTTTAACTCTCTTTCCTTAAACCTCCATTCTACAACAGCAAGTTGAGTAATTAGCTCAAAGAAGAGTGATTGGCCACAAAGAGAAGTCTCTTCTCTCCAAAATGTGGGATCATTACTGGAAAAGCAGAAATGATGATAAGGCTTTAAAATAACAGGACTGAGCTGTTTCTTTCAGCTCTGATGATAATAAATTAGATATGTTTGTTACACACAGTTTATACCCGACATTGTCCAGACATGCTTGCAGTTTACCAGGTAGTGATTATTCCAGGGAGTGCGTCATATGAGGTCCTAGTTCCCCATGTCTGTGTGTGAGTGTGTGTGTGCTGCTCCACTCCCTTCTGACAAATTGAGGCCCAATTTAAGGGAACAAAACGTACTGTACTGCCATCCATCTCTTTATTTCTCTCCACCTACATAACCACTTATGGAGGTGGTGTAGGTGGGCTTGTTTATGTAAAAAACCTACACACCATCTCCCTCACTTCTACACAGACATGCAGGAGCTTTCAAAGGTATTCACGACCCTGTTATAGTTTGTGCTGCAAAAAAAATGAATTTCAACTCTTTTCCACATATGTGGTATTTATCCTGTTTAATTTAACAAAAAAATCCAAACAAATCTTTTAGTAAGTTGGAAATATAAAACGGATTAATAACCTGATTGCATACTTATACCCTGTTAAAGCAACTTTTGATATAATTGCAGCATTCAGTCTTCTATGGTGTGAGTTTATCAGCATCCACTTGGTAATATTTGATCACTCCACCTTGCCAAATCTCTCAAATTGTGAGGCTTGGTAAAGTTACCAACTTCATATCTGATGAAAAATAACCCCACAGCATGATGCCACCACCAACATACTTCACTGTGGGTATAGTATACTTTCGGTGATGTAAAGGGTTGATTTTGTGTCAAATCTTATAAAACTGTGGCTCAAAAGTTCAAATTTAGTTCCATCATAATAGAAGACATTGTCCCATAGCGGTTTTGAGATTATAGCTACGTCTAGATATTTTTATTTAAAAAAAATATATAATTCTGTGATGCAAGGAGTGAAGCTAAAGAGTATCTAAGCTACTCCTTAGCTTAGATATATTGAGAATACAGGAGACTGCTGTCACATGTAGAAGTCAACTAATATATACCAGGAATTCCTGCAGCTCCCCCAGTGTTGCTGTTGTCCTGTTTTAGCCTCCCTGACCAGTTTCAGTCTCCTCCTATCATCAGTTTTTAGAGAAATGCTTTATTAACATCCCTGTTGTCCTCAGTCATAAGTAACTAGCTTTACAGGACCATATGTTTACAAGGTTGTGGGCATTTTTGTACCCTGGTTCTAACTTATACCTTTATAGAAGGAGATCATTTTCACCCTTTTGAACCTGTCTGTAATCCGTGGTTTTAGCTAAGGGATGAAAATGAGTTAATGTCTGGAAAATCCCCCAAAAAACAGCAGAGCTTTATTTACAGTTGTTCGGATTCAGTATAACTGACGGCAGGTGGCAAGTCAAGAGGCCTGAATGCTGAAAGTGAATTAAAAATGTGCTTTAACTCAGTACTCATCTAAGGTGTGCACATTTGTGCAACAAGTTTAATGCAGCTTTATATTTTTGTTTTTTCTTCTGCCAATAAATTACATTGAATTGTACACAGTACATTTAAAGGGGCATAATTTAAATGCAAATAAACCACACATTATTAATGATGGGTAGTATAAAACTTCATTCTTTTCCAGATATCATGAAGAGGCACTTCCTCAGAGTGAAGCGTAAGTGATAGCAAACATCAGACTTAGTGCTGAAAAACCAGGAAGAACCCTTTAAGGTGTGTTTGGATGCAAAACAAGTTCAGAAAAACAGTAGTAGAGCCGCGTGAGCAGGCAACCTGACTGCTGGGTCAAGCATCTGGAGTCCACAACACAGTCCTCTACAAATAACACTGAACACAAAATAGAGAGGAGGAAGTAGTGAGCCGCATGTGAATGGTCCAGGCCTTTAGCTCATGAAAGCCGAAGCGAGGTTGGTAGTTTCCTTCATTTGTGCCGAGAGCTTACATGAGCAAAGAGCCCCCCCCCACACTCTTTTTCCTTTTCGTCTTCTTCCCCTCTCTTTCTCTAACAATAGGCAACAAACTTCCTGAGGGTTAACTGAGGAATAGCCTTGGCAGCACTTAATAAAACCTGGGCTTACAGCTCACCAACAAGCTCACGTGTTTTTCATTAGTGGCGTCAATATCTACTTTCATGCTGCTAAAAAAGTTAAAGCTTTTTAAAGTACATAATGTAGAGGGACGGTGTCCTAGAAAACTCTCCCTACGTAGCCAATACCTGAGCGGAGAGCGAAGAACACTAATCATTCAGTTTGACTGTGGAGGGCTACACTGTCATCATCGCCAAGGAGCAGGCAAGCCCACATCCTCGTACAAGAGGGGGTGTCGTCACAGGAACCAATGAATGGGGATTAACAAATCTGCCTAATGAATGGTGTGGCTGTCGAATCAACCTCCCCCTGCCTTTCTGTCGCTTGTGACTACCCACTAACTCACATTTCATGTCAGCGTTCAGGCTTTTAAAACCCAACCTTTTTCCTTGTCTCTATTACTCACCTCTCAATTATCACTGGAAGGTCGCACATGGGAGACAGGGGGAGAGGACATCAAGGGTTAGACATGAAGCAAAGACTTGAGGGTGATAACAATGGCTCGAGTTGAAAAGACATGGACTAGAAAGAGCTAGTAAGAGTTCCAGCTGGGAAAAAGACAGACAAGGATGTCATATTTTTTTAAAAGATCGATAGATCCAGTTTTTCCTGATCCATACAGTTTTCCGGTTTCCTGTGAGATGCGACCTGATTCCGTCTTTGACATATTAAAATTAATTTTCTCAGGATTACGACCCAGAACAGGAAAAAAATTGTTTTGAATCCAAAATCTGCTTATGTATCAAAGAAAATGTCCCTAACCTTCATATCATTGTTTTTTTTATTACCATCAAATAATTGCATCACAGTAATACTCTTATAGACAGAAAATGGTGGAAGTTCTTAGTTTGATGCATTCAATCCAGGACAATCTAGAAAAAACTGGCTGATTCCAATCGATTGCAAACTGATTGGTACATCTAAGAGGAGAGGATGTCAGACAGTTTTATTTATTTTACTACAGAGCCGTGAAGCTCAAACAAAGACAGTAGTGTTTAAATGGAAGGTGAAAAGAGCACCAAATTACACAAGTTCTGAGACTGGCTTTGTATTTCGACAATAGAGCCCCATTTTACCTTCAAAATGACTGCTGCCACGATCATCTTATAAATTATGTTTTATTTTCTCGTGAACCGTGTGACTGAGCATCAGAATGAACTCTGCGGCACAATAAAACAGAGCAGATACCCGTTTGAGTCTGTCCTACAAAGTCTTGGGTTCGTGCAGCCTGGCATTAGTGGTATTCACTGTGGTGGCGACTCGCTGTATGATCCCTTCATTTAAAACCCGGACAGTCAACGCCATGAGTGCATAAATGATATGGTACAATATCTTGAACAATATTAAACTGCTCAGATCTGTCATTAAGTAAAGCCTTTAAAGGAGCCAGTTAAATGACACCCCGTCTTTAAGTCAACCTCAAGTTTGAGATCACAATCGTCCGTTTAAAAGGACTGTAAAAAGGGTCCAAAATACCTGTTTTTGGCCTATTTTCAACAACTTAAAACTAAAAACACGTATATAAAGCAAACGCTAAACCTTTGGGGTTGTCTTTAGTTTTATGAGTTTGAGTCTTAGGTAGAATGTAAGTATTTGAAGGAAAGGTTCTGCTTTGTTTTGTGGCAAATGCACGGAGGCTATAAAAGTTGTACACTTTTTCTCACAGTCCTGCTCTTAAGTCTTCAGAAAAATCTTTCCAGGAAATATTTAGTCGGGCACATGTTCACATCCTACTGAATAAATTCAAGAGAAAACAGAGAGAGAGATACAGAATACAGACAGGAAACATCTGGAAAGAAGTGAGTAACCCCTAACATGAAGAAATACACAAAAGAGGTGTATATATATATATATATATATATCCCTAAAGAAATATATATATATTTATATGTTTTAATTACAAGTCAAATTATGTCTGATGTAAATACAATTTATTATCAAAAGTCTGTCTGTCTGTCTGCTTTTACATGTTCTTAATGGACCTTGTTGATGGACCCACCATTGGCAGCAATGGCAACTTTAACAATTCTGTAAACATCGTCCACCAGGTTTAGGAGTGCGTTCTTAGTTAGATGAGAAAACCAGAATTGCAGCTTCCTCTCTAATTCATCCCAAAGGTGTTCAAAAAGGTTGAAGCCAGGACTCTGTGCAGGCCAGTCACGTTTCTCCACACCAAACATTATACATCTGCAGCCATGGAAGTGATTTAGTGGTGTGACCCAATACTGTTGTCAATATGGTGCATATTCAGCAAAAAAGAGAAAGACAAAGACTAGTTTTCACAGGTTTTCCAATGCCTGTAGTAAACCTAGACCACTAACACCACATAAATACAGAGAAATCTGACAGGTTTTCCAGTTTGACAGCAGAAACTGCTTGGTTATCAGAGCTGGAGCTGATTGGGAACAACCTCAAGAAGGTTAAGATAACAACATGAATATAAAAAGCCACACATACTGAAAAAAGGAAGGAGAAAACCCCCAGACCCTTCCTTCTTTCCCTCACATGCCCATTACATAAAAAGTCTCATGTAAAACAAGAGCATAACAATGACTTCCCAGACCGGGACACACATACAAACACACCAAATCTTTGCTCTCTTATTTTTTCCCGACTTGGCCTCTGGAGAAACAGCCATGAGAAAAACTTTGTGATGTAGTTCCCAGTAGAAAGCAGCTGTATTTCTGCATAATACACTACTAGACTTGCCTGTATTGTTGCTGTAAGTCACCATGTCTGTGTGGCATAACCATTGAGAGGTATACAACATAAATGGAATGCAGATGCTGAGGAAATTTAGTTTGACTATCATGCTTCACAGAGGAAAAGGACGACATGAAAAGCTGCATTTTCTCCAAGGGGAGACCACCAACATCAGCACCTGAAAATGATTTCACAGCCACTTTTCAGATTGATAAACTTAGTTGGCAGTCATGTTTTATTTGTTGTTTACATCACAAAGAAATAATGCTTTGATAGTTATCAATTCCATTTAAAAGATTTTTTTTTTTTGGTAACCAAACAAAGTACTACCTCTGTTCTATCTAACTTTCTCCAGTAAAAAAGCCAACAATACCTGGCTGTGTTACTGGCACTGATGAAGGAAAAATGAGACAGATGAAGACTTTTATACTGGTGGGTCTGAAACTCCAGAGTGGCAAACAGGCTACAGCAAGCTTCCAGTCTGCAGGCTCCAGTGGACAGGATATAAGGCTTCTTTTGTTCAAGACTCCTCCTACTCCTCAGAGAAAATGAGAAAGTATTCCCTGCTGTCTGACCTCACCCCACACAGATGCACACATACGGATGATCACAAATGGGAACACGCACATACATGTATGGGCAACAAAATTCAACACTTGTGAATAAGTGCTAAAGCAGATGTGGTCTCAGTACAGACGAAGATCCTATCAACATATCAGCCACTTGAACTGCTGATATTCAAACAGGAGTTGGTTGTGTTGCATTACAGATTTCAGTGTACTTTCCTGTATGAATTGAAACAATTAGGCTGATACGACCAAGACTGCTGGGACAAATATGTCATTAAAGTTAAATCAGTTTGTTTTTCATGTTTAGTTATCAGTTACGATAAAAGTTTAGCAAAGTCCGGAGTTTTTTTCTTTGTTGACATAGGCCAGTTAATGGCAGCAAGGTCCACCAAGGTTTTAAAAGCTATTTTCTTAAAACTGTTAGTTTTCTGTTATACCTACAATTTTAAGTCCTTTTAATGAGATGCCAGAGAACGTGCCAGAGTTTCCTCAGGTCATATGGAGCCTCCCTCCCTCATTTAGTCCCCCAGTCAGCTGACTAAAAGAAAACCATTATAATTTGCCATCGCCAACAAGAAAAACAAATCAAGTTGTTTGAAAAAGCACCACCAACCATGGCCAGGAAACGAAAGAAGTGCCACCCATGACTCTTGTTTTAAAACTACAGTTGGCAAGCTGCTAGCAGCATGTCTACAGACTGGTAATCCAAGCAGATAGATAACCTTACCAATTTACCAGCTAGGGTCTGCTTGTTATACTTCTGTTACTCTATGAAAAGCAGAACAGCAAAAATACCAAATATTCAGCAAAATGAGCAACTGAAAACCTCAACTAAATTTAGAAGGTGCTTATTCTATAATTTTGCCCAATTCACACGAAATCTAAAACAATGTTACAGATAGCATTATTATTAATAGAATCCGTTATAAACAGCAGAATTAGGAATGTTTGTTGTTTCTCTGTTTTAAATAAAAGAAAAGACACCACAATATACAATTTTGTTTAATATTTCCCTGTGATCCTGTGGTATTTTTACTCAAGCTTATCATACTGTTATAATCTCATACTGTAAAGTCTATGTTTGACTAGTTCAAACTGCATATATAAAACCCCTTATTCTGTTTGCTTTCTCGCTACACTTCTGAGGAGTGAAATTGGTGTCAACACTGAAAATATGACTGAACTAAACAGAAGAAAACCAAAACCTAATTTGCAAAGCAACCAGGTACATTTTTGACTAGCATACATTTAACACAAGCACACTTCAGTACAGAGAAAATGTATAATCAACCAGAATGAAGGAAACAGTTTTCAGAAATGAGACAAAAACATCTGAGCTGTATGCATGCACGTGTGCATGTGGTATGCGCCCTGCAGTGTTTTCTAAGGAGAGTGTTTTTACAAACTATTTTTAGTGTAAATCAGCTGAACCCATCATTCTCCACTCCAGCGTAATCACGGCCGTCAAGTCAGAGGCTAACTCTGACAGCTGGTTTCAACACTCAGCAGTTCACTTTACCAGGGAAAGTTTGTCCTTAGAAGAAATAAGGTCTCTGGGATAAAAATATGTCCTTGTTAACAATGAAAGCTCTAAATGTACTTCCAAGTTGAAACAAGGCAACTGGCAATTTCCATTTGTTGGATGAACCTACACACCCAACTACCAACTCACTTCAAGGTAATAATCAAAATGACAAACTGTGGCATTATGGATTGCATCACAGTACAGTAAGCAGCTTGAAGTGCACTGAACGTCAGTATTACAGCAGTTTAATGTTTCAGCAGTCATACTCCAAGTTGACAAATGGCTACAAGAGAAAGCAAAATGAAAGCTGATACATCAATACGTTTTTTGGTACTTTGACTCGGAGACAGAATAAAAGAATAAAGTTCAACTCGATATACAACAGAAGGCGTAATTGGTAATAAATACACGCCAAATTCAACAGTGCGGTGCAAATAAGAGAATAATACACAATGAGGAGAATAGATGTATTTTTTTATCTGACAATAATTCTTAAGAGAAACCTAGATTACTGCACAGACAACACAACTTGATTCTTATATGTGCCCTCAGGGGCACAAGATCAAATAACCTCTCTCCTTCTGCCTCATTTTAACCCAAAGCATCGATGCAATGTCGAACAGAGACGGAAGAGCAACCTTCACCCTGAAACATGATGCCTGAAGATTCACTGAGATCAAGAACTTACAAAAACTAGTCCTCTGGCTTATCTGTTGAGCTGTGGTACTGTTACAGGTTGAGACTATGTGGCAGAAAAGGGAATTGAAGCCTCTTCACAAGTTATTAGAATTTACAGGAATGTAAACAATAACTGCACTTTTTACTCGTACTGGTCGTCTTCTGCTTTATCCGGGACCAGGTCGCGGGGGCAGCAGACTCAGCAGAGACGCCCAGACGTCCCTCTCCCCAGACACCTCCTCCAGCTCCTCAGGGGGGAGCCGAAGGCGTTCCCAGGCCAGCCGAGAGACATAGTCCCTCCAGCGTGTCCTGGGCCGTCCCCTGGGCCTCCTCTCGGTGGGACGTGCCTGGAACACCTCCCGAGGAATGCGTCCAGGAGGCATTAGATATAGACGCCCGAGCCACCTCAACTGGCTCCTCTCGCTCGTGAACAAGACCCCGAGATACTTGAACTCCTCCACTTGAGGCAGGAGCTCCCCTCCAACCTGAAGAGGACAAGCCACCCTTTTCCGGTCGAGAACCATGGCCTCGGACTTGGAGGAGCTGATCCTCATCCCAACCCTTCACACTGGCTGCAAAACCGCCCCAGCGCATGCTGTGGGTCTGGCTAGAGGGGGCCAGCGGACCAGCCCCTCAAAAAGAAGAGAAATCCTTGGTCCCCAAACGGCCCCCCTCGGCCCCCCCTTGGCTGCCCCCTAAAAATCCTGCCCATAAAAGTTATAACAGGACCCCGTCCCAAAGGGACCCCTTTTCGGCCCCAAACCCTTGAGGCACTTCGGGCGGATCCATCCAACCCCCGACGCCATTACCGCGGGGCTTTTTTCCCACCTCGGTGATTCAGTTGGGTGATGGGGGCTAAGCACCCGCTTCCCCCTCCTGAGGCGCCGGGACGGTTTTTCCCAGAATCGCTTCGAGGCCAACAGTAGTCCTTTCTCCGTGGCCCTCACCGAACTTCTCCCAGGCTCAGGTTTTTCCCCTTTCAACCCCAGGCCGCACCCAGCTTGGCCTCCCGGTACGTCACTGCCTCAGGGTCCAGAAGCCACCACCCCATAATCCTTTTTCAGTTTGACAGATCCCTTAATCCCGGTGTCCCCCCCCGGGGTTTTGGGGATGGCCACGGTCGGCACGAACCTTAGGGCCCGCACTCGGGCAGCAGCATCCAACAATAGATGCGGAGAACATGGTCCCTGGACTCTATGTCTCCAATTCCCCCCGGAATCTGGTCAAAGCTCTCCCGGAGGTGGGAGTTGAATACGTCCCGGGGCCGAGGCCTCTGTCAGACGTTTCCCAGCAGACCCCTCACTATGCGTTTGGCCTGCCAAGTCTGTCCGGGCTTTCCTCTTCCAGCGGCCAAACTCACCACCAGGTGGTGATCAGGGACAGCTCAGCCCACTCTCTTCACCGAGTGTCCAAAACATGGGGCAAAAGGTCTGATGATACGACAACAAAGTCGACATCGACCTCCTGCCTAGGGTGTCCTGGTGCCAAGTACACTGATGGACACCCTTATGCTTGATCATGGTGTTTTTTAGGACATCCGTGACTAGCACAGAAGTCCAATAACGAAAAACCACTCTGTTTAGATCGGGGGGGATTTCCCAAATCACGCCTCCCCAGGTGTCCTGTCGTTTCCCATGTGGGTAAAACCCCCCAGCAGAATAAGGAGTCCCCGGGGGAGGGGCACTAGCCAGCACCCCCGACAGGGACGCCAAAAAGGCCGGGTTCTCCGCACTACCCCCGGGCCCGTAGGCCGAAACGACAGTCAGAGATTTCCCCCCAACCCGAAGGCGCAGGGATGGCCCCTCTCATCCAGGGGGAAAAAACCCCAACATGAGACGGTTGAGCGGGGGGCAACAAGCAAACCCACCCCAGCCCCCCCCCCCCCCCCCATGGGCACTCCAGAGTAGAAGAGAGCCAGCCCCCTTCGAGGAGATGGGTTCCAGAGCCCATGCGTGCATGGAGGTGAGCCCAACTTTTTCTAGTGGGGTATCTTCGACCTCCCGCACAAGCCAGGCCCCTTCCCCCCCCAGTGAGGTGAATCCAGTCCCTGAGGCCCCCCTAAGCTTCCCGGGGGATCGGGCCCCCCCCGAGTCTCCCCCTTTCGCCCCCCCAACCCTCCTTGCCCCCGGTCCTCAGGGTTTGCCCCTGCATACTTTTAGTATGCTGATATTAGTTTGGCTAACTTTGTTCCTTTTTTCTGTTTTTTTAATCAAACTTTCAATACATATTAGCTGAAATGCACCAATCCATGATCCAGAGATCAGATTCAGGCTCTTTTTTTCAGCTCTGATCAATCATTTTTATGTCAACTACTGAAATATCAATTTGTTTAGCTTTATGGATTGATTGCAAAAAAAAACCGTAGAACTCTGCCAATTTTTGGTCTTTGAACAAATCAACCAACAGTGCATACTTTTTCAGTTTAATAAAAAATAAAATCAGATAACAGGCAAATGCTTTCAAGCATAAAAGGAGATGATCTTGTAATTCCTTCATTTTCTGATTGCTTGAAAACAATATACTATTATATGACCTGCAATTTTTGTGTTTTATGTATCCAAGTCCAAAACCAGAAAAATTGTAATCTGTGGGTTAAACCCCAAACAAAATAAGAAATTTGTATTGGCCAGTAATTGGTGAAGCTTTAAATATTATTCCATTTGTGTAAATCTTGACACATTGGTCTAAACAAGTGTGTATGGCTCTGCCTAAAACCTACTTGTCCATTTGCAATAAATAGCAATGGCTAGGCTCCACGAATGACTCAGTCATGATGGACTTCACAGCCGCCTCCTCTGGAGTGGGAATGTGAAAATGTTAGAAGTTATCTTTCTGTTATGCACTCGACTGTTTCACAGCCTTCAGAGTTAGCTTCAGCGAAAAGAGGAATTCTACTCTGCAGAACCAGCTGAATCTGGCACAGAATCCTGGAGTCCACAGTTGAACATCTGAGAAAAATGACCATGTGCAGCATCTCACTTGGTCAACAGAAGAACAGGCAAAACTCAATAGGGTAAATAGGAGCAGTGTACAGAGCTTCTTTGGAAAAAGTTTGTTCAACAATTATGGAGTTTGTGAAAAAGAAAAGGGAAAAAGGATAGATGTTAGATCCCTTTTTTTCTTAACAGAATGTGAGCAGCTGCTTCGTGATGCAGTCGAATATGAAGTATCATGTTGCTACTCACAGCTGTGCAACAAACAGGCGACTCATCTTAGCCACATGCTCATTGTCATCCATGTCGCTGTCTCCCTGGTCCCCACTCAGCTTCCTCTTGGTGGGGCTGATGGGAGGAGGGCCAGTCCTGTGGTTGGAGATGGAGGAAGAAGAGGATGACGAGGACGAGGAAGACGAGGATAGTGACAGGGACTGGAATCTGGGGTCCCCTCTTAGTGCTGCTTCACCTGTCAAAGGAAGACACAGGAAGATGTACACATGAATTGGAGACAGAACTTCATCCAATCATTGCCTGTGAGCTTTGCAAGCACGATCAAGTATAACTACAAATACCAACACAAAGATTATCCCTTCAGCCTTATAATAAAGAAAATGTATGTTTTCAAGTACTGTTATATTGTTTCTTCAAACAAGTGAAATGCAAATGCAACTTGGTGGAGTTTTTCTGTCCAAGCTGTTTAACCTGAAATTTTGGATTTTGTTGACTTTTACAGTTTGCTGGGCGAAGCATAAACCTCTGGCTTTAGCAGAAGAGTTTCTGGTCAGCAACGTTTTGGAGGAAATAGTTGTGGATAGACCCCATATACAAGTGTGTGGTGTGAACCATTTCTTTCTCCGGAGTCTTGTCCTGGTACAGAGGGCCTACAGAGTTGTCAGTGAGTGGGAGTTCAAGCAAAAAATGGATCAGGAAAACTACTACTGGCTCCGTCTCAGCAAGGGGACTTTCCACTGCTTCCTTCAGCTTCACGCATCTCCCTGAATTCACCTCAAACAGAACAAAGTCTGCACTAAATCTCTGCTTCTGACTACAGTATGTGGCTTATACTGAGACAAAAAATAGCCCCAAGAACTATACACTTATCACCTGCACCATTTTACTCCAATATAAACCATCCCCCGTTAAGAAAAGCATCAAAATGATGTAATGATTGTAGCCTGAAGATTTGTTTATAAATTTAAGTTGTAGAAACACATTTAAAACCCAAATTAATAGAGCTTTGTAATGGTTTAACGATTTAGATTAAATTCCTATAAATATTTATGATTATTCTGCAGAGCTGTGGGCAAGATGAGGTCATAAAATATGATGGAAAGCTGGCTTTACTGATCTCAGAATCAGCGAAGGCAACAGAATACACATACTATAAAGACCAAGGTCATAAAACGTCCAATAAAATGTCTTGCACAACTCCTCCATGTATATTTAGTTGCTGCATGGCCTCAGAAACATAGCAGCAGCTCCTCCTCTCTCTGGCATGTTCCTGCTTGCTCTGCTGTGGCCATGGCAACAAGGGTGACATCATTGTTTTTTGGCAGGGCAGAGGGATAGCAATAAAGGAGGAATAGTGTGACACGGCACTGTCCAATAAGCATCCAGGACACAAAAGCTCATCGTTGTGCGTGGTCTGCTACGCAGAGTAAAGCAGTGAGCGTTTCTGAAAACAAATGAGAAAGACATTTTAGGGAGTAAAAGATGCTGTTGACCTAACTCCTACTCATTGTTGAACAGACATCAAGGACCCCGTGCAACTTGAGTAAAAGAAGTGCCTCCATATATAGGGCCAGAAGTTCCTCAATCCACAAAAAAAGGAAACATTTATAAATGTGCCAAATGAAACTATATTTTAATAATTCTAATAAATAAAAATATTGATGTAACTATATTAATTTGTGGATAATTTATTAAACCATTTATTTAAATAATTTACAGATAAAATCGTTAATTAAAACTTTAATTCAATGTGTGTCAAAAATCACATACACCCTTTGCAGTCTTTATTTTAGATTTGCTGTGTTTCCTTCCATTGTGGAAAAAATGAAGCCCTCACTATCGTTTATCAAATAGACATCAACGTCTGATTGGTTGGTTCACACAGCGAGTCAACTGCAGACTGATCACCTTGTCTATAGCAGCGTGAACGGCAAACCTCTGACTGATGAGTTAGGGGTAACAAGTCAGATGTGTCAAAATGCCTCCCTGTTTTTTTACAGAATAATCCACACTAAGCGTTGGGTCAATGGCTTCCAGGCAGGGCGCACCAGCTATACCTACTGCAACTGTTCTATTCAGAGGCGTCAACGCTTCTGGCTTAACTATACACAACGCAAAGCAATGACTGTGAAAGAAGCTAACTAATGCATGTAGAGAGGCATACCCAACTTGCATTCCTTTCAGGCTAACATATAAAATAAAATTATTATGTGCTGTACCACATTATTAAATAATTACATTAGATACTGAAATTCTAAATGCTTACAACACAATGAATCTAAATTTGAATCAAACAATGTAACATATTATTACTTATGTATTTAACAAATTACACAAACATTGAAAAAAAACAACATATCTTTAATGTAAAAGTTTTCGATATATCAATTAACACAAGACCCTATATGTTGAACGGTGGAACGTTTGTCTCATACAAGTTCAGTTTTTGTTGGTAGTAGGAAAAAATATTTCAAATCAAAACACTGTAAATTAGGCTGCACGGTGGTGCAGTTGGTAGCATTGTTGCCTTGCAGCAAGAAGGTCCGGGGTTCGACTCTTCTGCATGGAGTTTGCATGTTCTCCCCGTGCATGCGTGGGTTCTCACCGGGAACTGCAGCCTCCTCCCACAGTCCAAAAACATGACTGTTAGGTTAATTGGTCTCTCTAAATTGCCCCTAGATGTAAATGAGAGTGTGCATGTTTGTCCTGTATGTCTTTGTGTTGCCCTGCGATGGATCCGCGACCTGTCCAGGTTGTACCTCGCCTCTTGCCTGTAGATAGGCACCAGCCACCCCCGTGACCCACTATGGAATAAGCGGTATAGAAGATGAATGAATGAATGTGCTAAATACAAATCAATTTGCAATCAAAATATAAATCACTTAAACTTCCATTCCTCTTTTTCCATCCCAGAACTTCAACAGTGAAAATGTTGGGTGAATTTTTTTGCTTATAAAAGCGGGCACAATAAAATGACGAAATAGGCAGAGGAACACGGTGACATTAGAACAATGGTACAAAGGACCAATTTGTGCAATTTTTGGCAATTTACCTTTGCATCAAAGGACAGATGGGAACAAGAAATAAAAAGTACTACCATTACTGATTAAAAAGAATAAAACATTCTATGATTCATATGAAAATAAGCAGAAGCTTATAGTTTCTATCTGATATATTATGCTGCACATAACTGCCAGTTTGTCTATATGTTTTGTTTTTATAAAAAATATATATATTTTTTCCCCATTAAACCAGCAGAAATCAGTGGAACTAGGGCAGCAGTTTCTGAAGTGAAACTCCACTCAAGCTTCCCCCCCTGCCTGGTCTCCCAGTTCATTAGGTCTACATGATCAAAGCTTTTTTCTCCTGATAGAACTTCAAACAGCTTGGAATCTGGGTGAGATTGGATTACAAGCTGAGGTGAAACGCTCTCTGTCATGTCTACTTCCGTTTTTCTCTCTCAGCTCACAGTCATCCCTCCTTCTGAATACTTAAAAAAGTTTTAGCAACAATTCTGTTTCTGTGAAACAGCAAAGTAGTTATTCTTGGCAGGGTTTCTTGGTAACCCAAACTGCCCTCTGGGTTCCTTTATTTACTTACTCTTTAGCGATTTTACAATTTCAATATTAGAAAGGGCACACAGATGTTCTGGGGTCACTGAGCTGAACTTTTGAACCCAATAATAGACTAGTTTCAAAGAAGTTAACAAACGCATGTGGCTTTGAGGTTTTTTTTATCCACTTCATATTGTTTTCTGCAGCATAATCAAAGGTTCTGTATTACCTTCTTCCCATTACTGTTAGACCTACAAGTGCCAAAAAACTCTGAAAGACTGAATAAGAAAATCAGTAAATGCCTAAATATTTGAGGGTAATTATTCAGTTCAAACCCTGATATCCAATGAGAGAGTTGTTCCTAAACCTAATCTGACGATTTAAATTGTAAAGTTGAATGGAAACAAAATGTTATTAAACGTTTTTTTTTCCATATAGGAATTAAGAAATGAAACACAATTAAACATAATAATATACATTTCTTTCTTCTATAATTAGTACTTAAAGAGTTATATCCCTGCATTCCTCATCCAACTTACACAATCCTTAACTTTTTTAGTAAACGTCAATGTTTAGAACTGAACCCTGGACATGGTCCTAGTTTTTCAATGCACATACTGTAGGTGGTAGTGAGAAATAACAGTAACACTTATGCACAATTTGTTATCATGAGATGGTGCAGCAAAAGCCAAGGACAAGGCAGGGGAAATTATTTTATAATTAGCCCCAGAATAGCTGTCTTATGACTGAAATTATCAAGCCCGGATCCACCATAGGGTTAACATGGCCAAACGCCCAGGGCATCCCTTGCAATGGATGAAAAAGTATTAGCTTAGAATAACTAACCATGTGGAATTTAACAAAAGCTGTTTCAAGCCTTGTTTTCTAAACAATATATCTGGCACTGAGTTTTAACTGGCTCCTGAGATGTTGATTAGTAATCAATCAAAATATCTAAATAAGAACATGATTGGCTCTAAGAACAGGTAAAATGTTCGCAGTGACTCAAGATCTTTTCTTTTTCCATGTTATGTTCTAGCATCAGTTTCTCTGTATCAATTAGGATTTGACAGAAAAACTGAAAGATGGCACAACCTATTGTAAAACAAAAGGAAATATATATTCAAGTCCAGCATTTGTTCTCTTCTGTCTGGAAAGAAGAAATGCGTTAAGTACCTACTCTAGAGCTGTTTTTTATCCTGTATTTATTACTATAGTTCTGCTGTGTGACATTAAATATTTTCACCCCGATACCAAAATTATGATTTTATCTATTACAGTATTATGTACTTAATAAATGAAGTTTTGCCCAGAGATGCATCTGTATCTGCCTTTTATTTGCCAATACAGATTTCCTTGTTTTTTGGGAGTTTTTTGTGTTTTACAAATTCTGAGCCCCTTCATGTCATAATGTTGTAATTTATCATTTCCATGTTTTCATTTACAGAATGCAGCCGTCCGCCAAGGGCGCTTCATTGTGTAATATTTGGCATAAAACCTTCTTAGTGCTGTCCTCTTTGGGTTGGATGGCTACTGCAGTTGAATTTTTGGTTACAAACGGTACAGCGACTCAGAGGTTGGGTTTGCGAGCAAAACCGCGTTTTTTTCACGTTAGCATTTTATTACCTATTAGTTAGCATAGCGTTTTAATTTAAGTACTGTGATTTTTTTGTCATATCAAGTTCTATAGTAATTACCTTTATTGTTGTTTTGTAAATTTATGGATTAGGTGGAATCGTTGAGTCAGCGCTTTGATCCAGTGGTTTAAACTGATAAGGCTCAGGCCCGCTGGGCTCCACAAAGTCTTCAACCTCAAAAGACTGATCTGTGGCAAAACTTCCTGATCGCTCTGGTCACTTTCCATGTTTCAATATGTCGTAGCTAAACCCCAAATAAACTTTTTTTTTTGCACACACCCTGCTTAACCCCCTCCGGTCATCCCCACACTTGGCCGTGACCCTCAGTGTCTCTTTGCACTGCCCACCTTGGTGAAATTTTTCAACATTTGTCTGGGGCTGGGGTTATGCTTTCACAACAGGTTTATTTCTACTTTACATCTACAAAACATGCGGTTTGTTGATGCGTTTAAAAGTAGGAGTTTCTGAAGCATCAGAGTTTTTATCAGAGTGGTTATTTTGGCCATTGCTAATGATGGTTATAATAATCTAGTATATTTCAGGTGAAATGATTTGACATTGTTTTGTGCATGCAAGTACAACAGGGCTCCTGAGTATACGCAGTTAGGGTCAGGGGCCTCAAAAGTTCTTGGTGCCCGGGGCCCCAAAAATGTTAATCCAGCTCTGGACATATGAAAATTAAGACAGCAGTCATTTAACTTACAAAACTGTGTAATGGTTCTGCTTTTAACCTATATTATGCAAAAACAAACAACCTCTAGCTTCTATGGCAGGGAGAAAATAAAGACAGAAAAGTATTTCCTGAAAAAAATCCTACAACAACGGAAATAAGTCCTGAACACCAGAATCGGATTCAGCTAAAACGGACAAATGAAACCACAAACACCAAAGCTAACAAAGCTAAAACTACAGTACAACACTAAGAGATTAGCTCACGTATTAAACTACGTTATTCCACACAGTAGTGCCTGAGCTTTCACTGACCAGCATCAATTAAACAGAAAAAACAGACAGCGGGTAAAGATTAATTTCTGCTCGCAGATTTAACCCCTAGCTGTCGTGACCAAAATATGTCGGCAGTTGAAAAGAATCCCCATGTTTTAAACATTTTTGGGACAAAAGCAGCAGCTCATTAGCAAAGGACCGGTTAGAAAACTTCGCCCAACTCCGTTGTTAGCGCTAGCTCACGGTTCATCAGCAACTAGTACGAAGTTTTTAAAACAACCGTTAAAATGCCCATAAACAATCGCGTTTACCTTCGTAGCAGAGAATACCAATGTTGTTGTTCATTTTGTCCAGGTACTGGTAGTTCAACAGGTCCATCTTCGTTAGATGCATTTATCGAGCTTTCATTAAAACAACAAAAAAAAGACCAGCTTTTTCTATTCTTCTTCTCCTCAGTTTCTCCTTTCAAGCGTCAAAAAAGCTAAAGGCCCAGCCTCCAACTTTACTGCTCTTAAAACCAGTTAACAAAACAAAAAGTTGCCTCGCTGCTGTTTAAACTGGTTCGCGGTGTTTTTTCTCCCTTCTAAATGTGAGTTAACGTGTAGCGACAATAAAGAGCAAACGACAAGCGAAAACGTAGCGTCAGTTGTCCTCACAGCCAGCTGTAAGTCGACTGCACTGACACGCAGGCTATGCTTGGTATGACTCCTATGTTGTAGCAGTGGGTTCCAGTGCTGCTGAGAGGAGCGAACTGGGCATGCTCCCTAAATCCCTGGAGCGCCTCAAATAACAGAGATGTTTAATGCGCAAGATCAGCCCCCTTAAAAACATGCACTCACGTTGCGCCAACACATTTGCGCTTTAGAGATCATGCAAAAAAAGTTCCTAAAAGCAGCATGTTTTACCTATGAATGTTAAACGTGTCAAAGATTGCTGAATACAATGCCTCTAGAAATATAGAGGTGAAAATAGAGAAAATGAAAGGTGCCATATAAATATGCTTTAATCACACTATGGTTTTTGTGTGCATCCCTGCGGCCTTTTGTGGGAATATAAAAGAATAAACATGAAGGTTGTGAAATGGAGGATAAGTCATAAAATGGTCTGTAACTGCAGGGAGGTTTAAAAAGACATAAAAGATATCTTATTTTAGAGCTGTTTTACTCTTCCATTGGCGTTTTTTAATTTGTATTCATATAGGTCAATAGGTGGGTCTTTGTTTTGCTGTCAGGATAACATATTGCATACAATGCAATTTAAGGGACGTCATATTTTATCCTCTTTAGACAGTTAGAAAAACAAATCAAGCATACATAGGCTCTATAAGATGCTTGTAAATTGTATACGCCGTTTAAATATAAAGGAGAGTACTTTACTTTGTTGATTTTAATAGATCCAAGAAGTAATCAGGCTATTGGGCTGCTTTTACTTTTTGATTGGCCCTCTACTGCCTCCTGGCGTCAGAGAAGGGTTTTATTCAAGTTCAACGATTGGGAAAAGAGAAAAATTATTTTTTGTTTATGTTTTCATTTAAATTATTTAAATCACTAAAGCTTATGTGGAAAAGATTGAGGGTAACATTCACGTATTTAACTGGAAAACCACAGAGCAGGGAGTGGTTGTGCCTTAGATGAGTTTACACACAAACGTACTTGTCACTGGTTTTGGATATGACACATATCCATACACAGACAGGGATAAACAGCTTATTACCAGGAGGACCTTGTTGCAAACCTAAGAGATGTATGATGTTGACTTAATAAGCAAAATCCTTCCCCTCTAAAAAAAGCCTTAAAAAGTCTGAAAACCTCCCCCCTACTTGATACTCGTACGCATGCACACAAAGGCATCTCCCCTCCTCCCTCATGGCCTGACCCTCTCTAATGGTCACTCAAAGCTTAGGTCCGTGTCTAGTTGGGTGACCATTGTTTTCAGTTTCACACACAAAAAGAGCTGAGTTTAGTCAGTTTATTTAATTCTAGTACTTCTACTACAGCTGTCAACCTGCAGGTTAGCAGGGCAACAGCAAAGGACGGGGACTAGATCTAGTCAGCTAGTACACTTGGATTTGACTGTGGTAGTAAAAAAAAGAAGTCTGTTGATAAAATATTTTAAATAAAGCCTTTTCTGTGTCACTTTTTTCAGTAAACTGTGTGTGAATTTTCAAGGATGAGCAGGCAAAAGGCAGTCGTTAACACAGGGGATTTTTTTATTTGTAAATTGATTATATTAAAAAAAGGCATAAGTGAAACCCTTAGACTATCTGGGTATCCAGTAATTCCCAATACCAAATCATAACCGTCCAATTTCTGAAGGAAGTGGAACAGTCGAGAAGTAAAAAAAATATAAAACAAATATCAACAAGCTTTGAACTACTAAATTCTAATGTAAGAGTCACGTTAATGCAGTTTATGAAAAGGTTTCTGAAGTATTTTCATCTCAACCACAGTGAAGAAGCACCATCAAGATGAAGCTCCCTTTCATCCAATAAAGCTGTCTGCCAGTCTATCAGGGATCATATTTCTTTATGAGTTCAGAAACACATATTGTAAAGTAAATTATGGTTCAACTTCAGGATAATGATCATTTCTGACATAAATGGAAAATAAATAACTAAAGTGTACAGGATCTCTTTAAGATAAGGGGTTTAAGGATAGGTAAAATAAGAACTGCTTCAGCCTAAACCTTTTCAGTCATTTTGTGTTCAATAATTGGACTGCTTTCTTTAATTTTTTTATTAGGAATTACCAACATCAATTAATTAAATGAATATTTGAAATGTCCTCGTGGATCCTATGAATACGGGTTTTTCACCTTACAGCACTGGAGAGAGAATAGGATAACCTTCAATAAAAATACCTCAGTTTCGCATAATTTATACAAAAAGTTTAAAATAAAATCTGAGCAGTGATACTATTTCTTTTTAAAAGATTATTCCTCCTGCTGCAAAGATTTTAAATAATCACCCACTAAATTTAGCTTACTAAGTTACTAACTATTTAAGCTTTTAAGCTTTTAAGTATGTATGTGTGTTGTGCGGATAAACTACTGAAAAATTGCTTTTGAGGACGCTTGTGGAAGCTTTGACAGGCAGAGATGCATGTGATGCTAATTACAAATGTTTACTCTTACTACTGTTCCACATGAAGTTTTTTTAACCAGACTGAAAGACATAACCCTTAATGGAAAAAAAAACTAATACTAGGACTTTATTTGTGCCAAAAACCTTTGGGAAAAGCAAAAGTAAATTTCTCAGATTCCAGCTGCTTACTGCATGAAATCCAGCTGCAGATGCCGGATTCACTTCAACATGCACATCTGTCTCGCAATCATTTCAGAACGACTGTCATGGAATTTGCTTATAAAGCAAGCAGCTCTGTAATACAACGCCTTTGTTCTGGCCAGGCGTGTTGTAAGATGACTGAAGTATGAAAAGAAGATTAATGGTTGCACAAGCTGAAGGTGAAATTCCACCTCCTGGTTCCAAATAAACAAGGTGTTAAAGCACAGCTTGGCCTAATGTAGAGTTACCCTTTTTTGTTCAATGTTTCCACAGTCAGAAATGTCAGGAGGTCACCGTCATGTCAAAAACCTGCCATAATATCAAACTGAGTAAACATTACTGCCCATTAGTCAGACAAAATCTGTTATATGCCCAATGGGTTAGAGTTTTTTACAAGCTGAATTATTCTGCTTACCAGTTATTGATCTAATTACTTTAACTAAAAGAGGCAAATCAGTAAACATAATCTTTTCCTTTAATGTAGTGGGTACATAAGCCATTATCTTCTACTGTTATGGGATTGTCCACTTACTGCTGGTTTTTTTTTATTTACTAAACTACTAAGGATGAAGCACAGTTCCCTCTGCAGCCTTTGAACAGGTCTAGGGTTCTTCATGAATGTTTCTCTGGTTCATTACAACACAAGCATCCCAGTGCAGCATTAACACACTAATATTGGGAAGACAAACATTGACAAACTCAAAAACAGAGACTTGGACTTTAGTCACAAATTTATTGACTTACACTCAACTTGATGAGATCATAAGAGACTCAGAACATAACTGTGACTTTAAGGCCACTGACCCGTGAGACCACTAACTTGAGCCATTCCACTTCAAAAAATAATCAAAGTCGTACACCAATCAAAGTAGTATTTTTTTTTAATGTGTGCTTTATAGATTTCTCAATTTAACTAACATTATCAGTGTTCCCCCAGTTTAAAAGAGCTAACCAGAATCAGCAGAACTAGCATCTAACATCCTGTCAAGAGAAACATGAAGAATTACTCTTGTATTGCCGAGTGGAACGCCAGAGAAAAATTGGTTAATTTGCGACACAAATTATGAGATGGTCAAAACGAAATAAACTACAGAAAGCAAAACATGTGGGTCAAAAAATATAGAAAGAGAGGCAAGAGCGTCCAACTTCCTTCAGCATTTGAACTTACAAACAGAAAAATAAGTTAAGGTTATTATAATCACTAATGTACAGTTAATGTCACCTTTAGGACAAAACAAACATTATTGCTTGCTAGTTAAATCATGAAGACTGGAAAGAAACTTTGAATGCATGGCCAATAGTGCTGGTTCAGTTACATATATTTTTAGTATGGATCAGTCTGCTAATTACAATCTCAATATGATTGTAGTGTGGTTTGAAAAACACATTTGAAAATCAAAATCAAAACCTCAAAGTTACTAAAAACCTGAAAGGTAGCAAATCTTTAGATTTGTGAAGTGTTAATCATGAAATATTTTAAATAAAACATTACCCAAGTGAAACTCTTTTTTGGAATCAAATAACAACAAAATCACCCAGTAAAATAATCTGTAAAGTAAGTAACTCTAGAACTAAACTCTAGAAAATAACAATATTTTTTTATATTTTTATTTAATTCTGACACAAATGTAACTACATACAGTGTGACTTAAAAGTAACAATAATCTTATAGAAAATCTGTTTTATTTGATAGGTATTATTTCAATAAAAAATGCGTTAGGTAGAGTAAAAAGTTTAGAAGCATAAAATATTTTTTGGTGTCACATGGGGTAATATGGAATAGAATAGAATAGAATAGATGTTCTTTATAACCCCAGACTGAAAATTGTAAGTAAAAATTTGCTGTGAAATACATCACTAGTTTTCTGACCTTTTAAAATGCAATTTAGGAATCATGGAAAATATTATTTTTTACTCTGTAATTAACTTAAATATTCAATCACAAGACTATATGAAGAGTTGAAATTCAAAGCTTTGGACTTGGGGCTTGACCCAAGACTTACAGTGGCTTGTAAAAGTATTCATACCCTTTAAACTTTTCCACATGTCGTTGCATTACAACCACAAATATAAATATATTTTATTACAATTGTAAAGTGGAATGAAAATTATACATGATTTCTTTAAAAATGAAAAGTGCAGTGTGCAAAAGTATTCACCTCCCTTTACTCTGAGTGCAACCAATTGCCTTTAGAAGTTGCCCGATGATTGCTAATGACTACATGGAGTCCACCTGTGTGTAATCAAATCTCAGTACAAATACAGCTGCTCTGTGATGGCTTCAGAGGTTGGTTAAGAGAATATTGGGGAGCCAACAGCATCATGAAGTCCAGGGAACACACCAGACAGTACAGGGATAAAGTTGTGGAGAAGTTTAAACCAGGCTTAGGCTATAAAAAGATTTCCCAAGCTTTGAACATCTTATGGAGCACTGTTCAATCTATCATCCGGAAATTGAAAGAGTATGGCACAACTGTAAACCTACATAGACAAGGCCGTCCACCTAAACGTGCAGGCCGAACAAGGAGAGCACTGATCAGAGATGCAGCCAAGAGGCCCATGGTGACTCTGGACAAACTGCAGAGATCCACAGCTCAGGTGGGGGAATCTGTCCACAGGAAAACTATTAGTCATGCACTGCACAAATGTGGACGTTATGGAAGAGTGGCAAGAAGAAAGCCATTGTTAAAAGAAAGTCCCATTTGCAGTTTGTCAGAAGCCATGTTGGTGACACAACAAACCTGTGGTAGAGGGTGCTTTGGTCAGACGAGACCTTTTGCACAATGCCCTTTTACGTTTTTTATTTGCAAAAAACCAAAAAAAACAAATCATGTATAATTTCCGTTCCACTTCACAATTGTATACCACTTTGTGTTGTACTTTCACATAAAATTCCAATGAAATATATTTATGGCTGTGATTGTAACGTTGAAAAGTTCAAAGGGTATGAATACTTTTACAAGCCACTGTAACTAGAAAGACTAGACTTGTGACTCAGAAAACAGTGACTTGGTAAAACCTGTTGAATTGAGTCCATCCCAAAAAATTGTTTTCAGGCCTTGTTAAAAAAACACATTATTTAAAACCGGAACTTGGAGCCCATTTTTATGTGTGGTGTCAAATAAATGAATAAATATGAAATATTTGGCACCAGGTTACCAGGGAAAATAAGTCCACAGTTTAGAAAAAAGATCTTAGTTTCCTTCATATATACATGAAAATGTGATCCTATGAAACAGCAGAGGAAGAGCACCTCTCAGATAAGCAAAGCCCAAAAGTCATATACTTGATTACCTGACAACTGTGCTGAGATACCACCACAGCCTTGTTTACATGGTGACATAATGGATCGAAGGCAAAAATTCCTCATCTCAGCTTTTTGCATTAGGACTGTTCAGCATGTCTCTTCCACAAGTGTTGTGGCTGTGAAAAGTTTGATATAAAGTCCACTTGCTCCAAACACCTGACACACCTACATGTCAGCTTACAGAACAGTAAATGCTTTTGTTTTGGAGTTTTATTTCACAGATTCTAACTGGATTATTACTATTATTTAAGTAAATGTTTTACCTCAACTAAATATTGAACTTTTAAGTAATCCACATCTCAGTTTTGTGGGGGAACACACACACACACACACACACACACACACACACACACACACTGAAGGAAGTATCATGTTGCTACACAGAAACAATGACAACAACAGGTGACTGGTGGAAGCACAGCCACTCACTTCCCACCTTTGTTTTCTCCATGTGTGTTTGTCGTTACCAAGTAAAGCTCTGTTTATTATTAAGCCCGTTTGCTGCAGTACTCTAACTGACAATGATGTCGTTGTACTTGTACAAAACAAGCAGAGAAGGCTTAACACACCGCTTTAATCACAAATAAACAATAAACTTGTTTCATGCTGTGTGCTATAATAAAACATTAAAAAATGTATGTGCTTTTTAGTATGCAAGACTGATAAAAAAGGGACAGTAGGATTTACATGTCACAGACATTCAGAGAGCTGATATGATGACAAAGATCTAATGGATGCCACATGTTTTAGGAATAAATATAAACAGTGGGTTGAACGAAGGACAAATGGATCTGGTTAAGCTATAATGACTGGTAAAGCTATATGGCTGGTTATGTTGGTCAATCAAAAAGTTAATAAAGTTACATCTCTGGTTGCACTGATAAATCAAAAGGATAAGGAAGACAGAAGGCAGTTGTTTTTGTTGTTGAAAAAACATCCTTGTAATCATTTGCTATTTAAACAACCATATAGATAATACCATAAACAAATATTACCTTAGCTAGCAGGATACGTCCTTTTTCCCTTTGTAGACATACACTACTCTCAAAAAATTAGGACATATTTGACTTTTGGGTGAAATTTATTGACAGCATAAAACGTTCATGCAACTGAAATACTGTATGATGAAAGTTGGTCATTAAGGTAGAATGCAATGTTGATTTCCTCATCAATTATTTGAAACAAAAGTCAACAAAACTGATGGGTTTACCACAACAAAAATGTCAGTCTCTATAATGCGTCATGCCACCTTAAACATCAGCTGCAGCTTGGCAATGACATCTTATGCTGTAAGTTGACTTGTGAAGATAACTTCTAGTCTGCTGAGGCATGGCATCCCACTCTTCTTGAAGGGTGGCCTTCAGGTCATTGAGGTTCTGGGGTACAGAGTTATAAGCCTCTAGACGGTAACTCATCTGATCCCATAGGATTTCTATGGGATTTAGTACTAGAAAACGTGATGGCCACGCTATTCCCCAGTCTCCAGCAGCCGTTCCCAATGATGTGACCTTGATGTGCCGAGCTTTGTCAATAAAGGTGAAATTAGGCCTGTGTTGTTCATGCAGTGGCACAGTGACTGGGCTTGTCACTGTACCATTTACAAAGTGTAGCGCAGTTCTGTATTGACTAGACACACCTGCCCACACTATAACACCACCACCACCAAAGGCTCGTCTGGTAACAACAGTAACTGATGTATAGTGCCCTCACTGACATCTCCAACATCGTCAGCGGTCATCAGTTCTGCACAACGTGTATCCACTTTCATCAGACAAGAGCACTGAGGTCCACTGGCCCCTCGTCCAGTGTAAATGTTCCCTGGACCTTGCAATAAGATGATGCCTGTTCCTGGTGGTATGGTCAGGTACACTTGCAGCTTGTTTAGCACTCAGACCACACTAATGTAAATGGTTCTGAATGGTCTGACGTGACACTTGGGTGCCAGTCACCTCCCTTAAATGTGCCTGGAGTTGAGTGGCATTTATCATCCAGTTCTACAGGGCACTGTTCACAAGGAAGCGGTCATCAGTGTGGGATGTGGCCAAAGGAAGTCCACTTCTATGCCTTTTTGTGACTCTTCCAGGCTCTATGAATCTCTGCTGCAACATGCTGAAGATACTCTGTGACACTCTAAGCTCAGTGGCCACTTCTGTCTGAGATTCTGTTTGAAGCCTCACAATGGCGAGGTACTGCTAATGAAAGTTAAGTGTTGTCTTGGTCTCATGATGTCAAAATGTGAACAGCATGATGAGGAGGACTGTTTAAATACCAATTCAGATTGAATCATTAAATTTATTGGTCGATTAATGGATCAAAAACCTGTTGTGAATTTTGCTGTTAAGCCCCTTTTTAAAGGGTTGCAAGTTGTGCAAAAAGTACTGAAACACTGAACAGTCTGACACGTGCATTCAAAGGTTTAGAGGTCACATTAAGTTCACCTGTTAAGGTTATAGTACATTTTAGATTCATCCTGATATCTCGCCCAAAAGTCAAACATCCCTAACTTTTTATGAGTAGTGCATAACCAGTTACAGTGCCTTACAGAGGTGTTCATACAGCTTAAACATTTTTACAGTTTGCCACATTAGAACCACTAACCTCTATGTCTTTTATGTGATATATCAACACAAAGTAGTACAAAAATTGTAAAGTCCAAGAAAAAAAGTACATGGTTTTCAAATGTTTTTACAAATAAAAATCTGACATGTCATGCAATTTTATTCAGCTCACTCATAAAATCCACCAAAACAAAATGCCTATACAGAAACCTAACAAGTTAATAGAGCAACCCTGGGTGTAATGTAATCTCAGTATAAATAAAACTATTCTGTGAAGGCCTCAGTGGTTTCTAAGAGAACATTAACAACACAGCAGACAGGTCAGGGATGAAGATGTGGAAAAGCAGCCAACAGTTAGCTTTGGATGAGCTGCAGAGAGCCGCAGTTTAAGAAGAATAATCTGTTGACAGGGCAAATATTAGTGCTGTACTCACTCTGGCTTTCTTGACAGATTGGTAAGAAGAAAGCTATTGTTGAAAGAAAGCATCAGGAAATTCAATTTACAGTCTGTCAAAAGCCATTTAGTGACACAGCAAACACGCAGAAAAAGATAAGACCAAAGTGGAACTTTCTCGCTTCCATGCAAACCCCTATGTGTGGTATCACCCTTAACACATCACCCTCACTGTAAAACATGGTTTTGGCAGCATCATGCTGATGAGATACCCTTCCTCAACAGGGACAAGAAAGCTGGTCAGATGGAGCTAAATACAAGGGAATCCCAGTTTTGCTAATAGTGTACACTTAAAGATAGTAGTTGTAGAAATTACTAGTGACTGATAACCGTATCCATCTGACCACAACTAAACTCAGACACACATGTTTCTGTATTGTAAGTAAGAAACATATTTTCTAGGCAACATTAACAATGGTTTTACACACTCTACCTTTGTCACATCTTGAGGTAGGTCTTTTTTGTGGCTAATTTAAGGACGGCCAGGCAGCTCAAACACGTCTTGCCAAACAGATCCTATTTATGGTAATGGAAAATGACTGTTGCTCCCATCAGATGCCCTGACCTATAACGACATTCTTGTCATGCTAACAATTAACTGGTAGCAAGCTGACTCCAGGTGGTGTATTATTTATTGAAGACAGTCAGTCTTAGAGGGGACTGGAAGTTCTGTGCCACCAGAACACAAGACACAACCTTATTGTTGAATGCAGAGTTCACCCTCTGAGAGGTCTAATCTACATCAGTTTGGTAATTTTTTTGGTCACCAACATACTATCTAGTGAATCTTATGTTTTTATGACGTGAGAAGTAGCTTTATTTCAAGATGTCTGCAAACTCTTCTCTTTAAATACATTTATAAAACAGAAGGTCTCATTACGATGAAAAAAATGTCATGGTTTTGTAGAAAACATCAATGTTATTTCTGAGCCACAAAGGTTAACTATGACAGATTTTGCAATGCTGTTTCATTTCATTCTCCCCAACTATGCTGGGTGCTATCAAAAGCAAAGGAATGTGAAGTATGTGTGGTAAGATGGTGAGTTATTTCACAAAAACAGCAGAAAGGCACCAGGAGCCACAGGTTTGACCTTTACAGACAAATTCTTTAAAAAAATGGGAAGAAATCTTTATTCTAACTTCTTCTCAGAACGTTTTTTGTATCTTTTTGTCTAGACTTGAACATCTACATCAGGCGATTTGCACTGTGAGATAAGAGACTCATAATTAGGATCACCCAAACAGATTAGCAATATCGGTATAATGAACATGCAATTGGATTATTGTAACACATCATGATTCGCATGTTTTTATTTTTAAATATAGCAATACCTCGAAAGATAAAGAAAAAAAAAACCATTGGCAGATGTTTGTATCACATATCTTACAAATTTCCCATTTTCCTTTTGTTCTCAGTTTTTATAACAATATGGACCGTTAGGTCTTTTGTAGACTTGTCAAATTTGGACTGGATGGTATATTAAACAGAGATTCTTCAAAGCAAAGTTTGCTAATGCTTTGTAAGTCACCTTAACCCAGTTTAGGAGCCAAAGGCCCAGGTTAAAACCTTGGTCCGAGAGGTTTGAAAAGAGAAGCAGTGAAACGGCATATTTTTTATTTCTAAATGAGTGCGCCTTTGTCTTTGGGTTCTGTCGGTAACTCAAAGAACTCAAACTATCAATAAGTAAAGTTGTGATGTTGCAAATTAAAGCTCGGTGTAAAGGGTGGAATTCATATATAGATTCATGTAAAAACAGTTATTTGTCAGAAATTCAAAATTGTATTTTTAAGTCATTAGAAGGAGGAATAAAGTCTGAAAACTTTTAAAAAATGTGCTAGAGAAAACAAGGTGCTGATTTTACTTAATCTGATGGCTTGTAACTGTCATAGTGACCTACTGACCTTTGACCATGTAACCTCTAGCTCCTGGAGCCTTAATGAACACCTGTCAAACTGTGACTCCGACAAATTGCTGACCGTTATGTCCGTGCTTGTGGGGGCTTGGAGCGAGGAATGTATCTCAGGGGGATCACAACAATAGACAGTGACGGTAAAGGCAGCAAGTATTGGAGATGCTGAAGGAAGTTTTTCATTGGTAGTTAGGGGGGGCTAGTTCTTGCTGTGGAGAGGGCTTTTATTACAAAGTAATGTTGAGTCAATAGGAGTTCAGCTGTGGTCAGTAGGGGCACAAATTGTTTAATAAACAGGAAAGCCGATTATTAAGCTTTTAGCCTAAATCCTGTTACAGTTTTTTTCAGATAAATGTACTCTTTATCTAAGGTCTGAGCTTGTTTTAATGTGAAAATTTCAAACAAAGGTGTTTACGTTGTTCTTTTTAACCATTTTGATAACTTTCTCTTAACCCAATTCAATGTTAGCCTTGATTACAACACAAATTTTAGTTAATTTCAAAAGATGATGAATAAAGAAGTTACAACAGCTGTTTTGTTGATCTATCAATCTTATCATATTCCCCTTTCTTAGGTATGCACTATAAAACGGTGTGCATACCTAAGAAAGGGGTATGCAGAAAAACGGTGTCCAAAATCATTTTAATGTTCCCTTTCACACAGGTAAAGAATCTGAACAACTCTGAACAACTGTCAGCTTAAAGTAATTAAAGGATTAATTTAAAGTAATTAGTATGTTTAAAGTAATTAAAAGTTACACTAATCTACCAGAGATATGAATAACTCTGGGCCTAACTGTACATGACAACACTGACAGCAAACTAAATTTTAGGAATTTCTTCAATAATTTTATCTAATTTAAAACTGTTTCCAAATCATTACTTCTTTAAATAGAATAGAACAAAAGGCAAAATCTGAAGTTGCAGTACCTGCAACATAGAAAAACTTAAAGAATCCGGTCCACTGCTTCAGAGTCCAAACAAACCTGCAGTAGTTTGTTTTTGCTGCCTCATTAGATCTCTTATTAATAAAATTTGCACTGCAAGTTTTAAAGAACATAATTTAATTACACAAATATAATACCAGCACCATATAAGTACTTTAATTCCTCTTTGTGGACATAACGGAGAACTGTACAAACCGCACTATTGCAAAAATACTTCACGTTGCAAGATTAATGCCTATCAGAGGGTCAACACAAATAATACATTGTAACTGCTTACAATATACATTTAATACAAATCATTCAGTGCATTAACTTTACAAAAACAATAATTATTCATGCAATTATCGAGCCTCCATATCACCGAAACCTATTGTGATTTAATTTTTTTTTGCCTCAATTCATCAACTGAATTTAATCTGGCCATTTATGAATGTCAATACAGCGTGAGCTAATCATCTATTTCCATGAGATCCTTATAGCACTGATAGGGAAAAAATATTACAAATAAACACGATTTTACAGCAGCGAACTCTCTGACCCACAAAGAAAAGCTGATAAGCAATGTCACAAACACTGTTTTGTATAATGAAGACTATCTATAAAGAGACACAAGACATTGGATCAGGATCTGATAAAAAATAAAAAAAAAAACACTCGAGTTGCTGCAGATAATAAAGCTTGCAGTTCTTTTAGATCTTTATTGCATGCACACACATAAAAGATGCATCAGCCGCACTGTGTACCAGTATGCTACGTACTGTACCCAGCTAATTATTTTATAACTGTTCCCCTTTTCCCCACAGGCTCTTAACATAAATTGAGGGCCAGGATGTAGTTCAAAAACCTGGAAACAAACACCACAGTTGATTTGATTTGTATGGGGGCCAGCAGGTGTGAGCGGGTGAAAAAAATAAAAATAAAGCAGGTGGAAATCTGTACTCACGCTTTACTAAACTGAGCGCTCAGTTTTGCAATCTGTGCGCACGGATTACTAAACTGTGCTCTCGGTTTCTACAATTTGTCTGCATGGTTTGATAAACTGCGCGCTCCGTTTTGCAATCTGTGCGTGCAGATTACTCAGTGACATCTGTCCAGAGTTTGAACGCATGGCCCACACCTGCAAGGTAACTTCAGTGGATCTGTTGTCATATATAAACTTAAAGCAATGCCATGTTTTAACTGGCACACTTAACAGCTTGTAATATGATTTTATTTTTGTTACACTCAGATATCTCGACAGATGTCACATAGTAATCTGCGCGCACGGATTGCAAAACGTAGCGCGCAGTTTATCAAACCTTGTAGACAGATTGCAGAAACCAAGAGCACAGTTTCATAATTCATGTGCACAGATTGCTAAACTGAGCGATCAGTTTAGTAAAGCGTGAGCACGGATTTCCACAGGCTGACACCTGCCGGGCTCCGTAGATTTGCATGATTTCTGGCTTCATAAGTTGAATGAATGACAGGAAAAGAAACAAATTTTATTCAGGGGAAAAAAAGAGATGCATTTGTAAAATCATAGGTTTCCATTCTATTCACTTGCAGAATGTATTGAGAATACTGATGTACAAAAGCAAAAACATGGAAGATCAGAATGGACACTTCCAGGAAAAGCCTGTTTGTTTTTGCTTCTTTGTGCTATGATTAAGAAGATATTTTGGTTTTCAGTAGAGATAAGGATTACATTCAATTATGCTGGGGAAGAGGCCAGCTGACTGAGTAAGGACGCAGAGAATGCAACATGACTGAAGACTCAGGCTGGACAGCAGAGCCATTAGCCAAAAACAGCTTATGACTGACTTGCAGGACACAACTACACCAATGATTTCTCCCGCTAATGTTCATCTGCTTGACAACAGAGTGAACCACTCACGCAGCATTTACACCCTCAATATAGAGACTGCCGTGTTTTTGTTTCGGAATAGCCCCTTTGCTAGAGGTGCACAATGTACTGCAAATTTATTCTTAGTGAAATATCACTGTATGTAATATGCCGATCGAGAAGAACTGCTTGAAGTGCAATAAACGTTAGCTGCTTATTTAAGTACCATGCATTCATTATCCCTGTACTAAATTTGATTAAATTCAATGGAGCAAAACAAGTTTTAGAAAGTCAATAGGAGGTAAAGTTGTCAAGTAATTAAGAAACTACAAACAAGTCATTTCAATGCTTAAACAGCAAATGTTGAACAGAAGGTAGTTTTTCAATAAAACCTTGTTTAGATGGATCTTAAATTAATTTCAAGTATGTAGGTAGTAGACAGACCTCAGATAGTAATTACTCTGAACCTAAAACAGAGGCATTGCTGACCAAAGAGTCAAGATATGTGATAAATGCTGCTCTCCTTTCAGGTGCTGTTTGATATGCTACATCTGAAGGAAGATGGGGCCTATTATTTTTTCAGAAGCAAGCAACATTGTTTTTGTTTCAGTAGGTTTTCGTATTACGCAAATAAATAAATTACTTGTACAATCAGACACAAATTGGCTTGCCTTATCTTCTAGATGAAATTTTAAAAAGTCTAATTATTATTACATTATTTGAAGCAGTGACTAGAGATTAAATACATTAAAAAGAAAACCTGTAGAAACTTATAAACCTACACAAAAACATTTGAAACTTATAAACCTATAGAAAAAAAAGTCAGACTTTCAGACTAATCTTGACACTTTGGATGTAAAGCAAACTTAATCCCAATTCGGATCAACATTTTCTCTTTTTCTAAAACTAAAATGTTAATTTAAGGAAAAGCATAAATAAACTATTTTGCTGTTTGGTCAAGATTTGAATAAGGCTTTAGAACTAGCTATCTTGGTTCTCTGTAAACATATTCATTATGTATCTGTATTTTTTCAAAGTTTTCTAGATATTTGCTGATTCCTGAACATGTTTCTGCTCAAAAGGATTTCACAAATTAAAGTTCTCAGTATGTCTTTGAAATTATATCATCACTGATTTAACAACCCTTCCTCATTGTGTTGTGACAGGCAAGGTTGTTCATACATTCAACATATCACACAGATGATATAATTTACAATCATTTGATGTCAAAATCTCGTAAGAAGCTCATCTTCACAGATAGACAAATGCTGCTCAGCATCTGCATGCACAGACTTTTACATTGACTTGTAGGGCTCTTATTACAAATGCTGCATTGATCCTGAGCAGTTCAGAAGGCAAAGTTACACCTTGCTGAAAAAGCTGAGCAAATCAAAATCCGAAACCATTTCCACCCACCTGAGGCCAAAGAGTCATACGGACTCCCACGTAGAATCCTTTTACCTTCTGGATAAGTTCAGACAAGGCACCATGGTGCAAAATCTCGAATTTCAATTGGTTAAATGTGAATACCGATAAATTAATGCTAACATGCCATGACTGGTCTTTACAGCAAATTTTCTAAGTAGTGTCTAGAAACGTGTTATTCATCAAAATTGGATTTGAAGACATAAGAAACAGATCACGAACTTGCACTAGATTTTTCCACTGTAAGAGGTTGCAGGTATTTTGTAGACCCATCACAGCGTTATCTCATGAAACAGATCAAGGTTGTGTTTTTTAGACATGTTTCAATTGGAGCACACCCAAACAAAGGGTTAGGAAAAGACTGTCAGTGTTTAAACAAACCATGGAAACTGTAACAATGAGGAGGGGGCGCACTACAAGGGTGTGTGTCTATGATTGTGTGTGTGTTCCATAAACAAACAAAAAGGATTTCAGTGTTGCAAACTAGAGCAGAGGGCACCATACAGATCCCAGCCAGCCACCTTCTCTTAGCATAAGTTCCTCTTTTTGTTCTGGATCCCATAAAAAAAAAAGGTTCATATTCCATTTGTTCTACAGAGGCCAACACCATCAGATATGGATGGAAGAACTGGCTTTGGTCTGACAATTAGGAATCAGAAAATGTTTACTAGGAGTTCTGATTGACAAGGGTCAAAAACAAAACAATTAAATAATCAAAAAATGCATGAGCTTTCATGTAAAGAAAAGCACTATGCTGAAAACTTTTTAACTCCATCCATGGAGCTGAAGTGTAAATCTAGACCAACTACAAATACAGGTTTGCTTCCAGGATGGGTGGAGCACAAGCTGCAAGATCTTCCAAGCAGACACCAAAATTGTTATGGAGGGTCCACAGCACTTATTAAGCATTTCCCACAATCACCATTAAATATATGGCACAGTTAACTTCCTGCTTTGCTTTTTTAGTATAAGTGCAATTACTGTACATCTATGGTCAGGAGTTGCAGACTTAGGACCTGTGATTAGTGTTTATTCCAGACGGTTTGAAAGGTAGCTAACAGGGACTAAGAATGTGCCTCTATAATTAAAGTTCAAAATTATTTTTTTTTATCTGTTCTACTCCTTCTGATGTGACAAATGGCTCTAGGAGTCATTTTTTTTGGATTATCAACCAATTGGAAAATGATTCAAATATGAATTAAGCATTCAAACATGTTTTATCATCTAAAAAGCTTTTTTACAATCCTCCACAGGGAGTTTGATAGCATTTTCTTTGGTTGGCTTCCATGGCAGCACAATAGTCTTTATTTTGCCTCCAAAAATTGTAAGAAGTTTATTTCTACTTCAGTTATGTTTACTTGGGCTGGAACAATGCTCTAAACAGAGTCTATGAATGCTCCCAAGTGGTCGAATTAATATTATCTCTTATTAATCTAAAAATAAGTATTACTCCATTAGCACGTTAGCCAATACAAGCATTCAGCATGCCAATGTGAGTGAATCGTCATCAGCAGACTGAGCACCTGCATAGCATAGCGTTAGATTAAGCAGCCTTTTGCTGGACTGCTGCTGCAACATTTATGAATCACTTAAAACTCCTGTGGCAGCCTGGATATTCAGTAAAGTCATTTATCTTAATACAGCACAGAAATGCAAAGCAGATATTTAATACTGTAATTAGCTAACATCCTAAGAAGGATTCTCCTGAGAACAGTGCACAAGGCCAGACGACAAATATGAGGTTGCGTTAAGTGATTTCCTGAACACAGTATCTTCTGTTAAATAAAAGATATGGCCTTAAAAAACACAATCTTTATGGTCAAACATATTGTTATACTTCATTCTTCTGTTTTTATAGCAAGCAACTACTGTGATAGTAAGGTGTATGATTAGACCACTCAAAAAGAAGAGATAACAATCAAAAAGGTACCTCCAAATTACCCACAATGATGTAGAAAAAACCTAATCAATGTTTCTGAGTCATCCAGCAACAGTCCACAACCTATCTATCATCTAAAATTCAAACAACCGGAGACTGTTGCAGAAGAGGAGAGGTATCTTGGAGTTCCCTTTAATTACAATTTAGGAACCAACAAGGTCTATTTCAACTGATGACACCATTATTGTTCCTTGAAATGCATCGTTTAACATTCACAGTGTGTGCAGATAACAGGTTTAACAATACAGAGCAGTTGGAACATTTAATTGACGGGGAAGCAAAACCCTGATGGCTCCACAAACCCAATAATTTTACAGCATAAAAGGAAAATAAGCCAAATGACATTCAACCTGAACCTAGAAATCTTTGCATTATGGATATGCAGTTATTCAAAAATAATCCCAGGATTACTGTTCATCTGAAGTCATCCAGAATCAACCAACTACGGAATAACTACCTCTCCTCTGATAAGCACCTACTCTTCCTGCATGTTCATTCAAGCGGCATGTGAGCAGACAAAATGGTTTTGATAAATGAAGACACAAACGTACGTACACAGTGTGGAGTATCAGAGAACATATGACCAGCTTAAAAAAACAGCTTATCTTGAAACTTTAAAAAACTTTCAGGGAGTTTTTAAATGTAGATCTATACCTGTTATATGCTACATTGTACCCATGGTTGATGTAACTGAGATCAAAGCTGACATCAGATTTTAACTACAAATTGTTTGTTCAAACCATTAATAAAAGAATGGCTTTATCTAAAAAAACTACAAGACAGGGACAGAAATATCTGGGTCTCAGCCAACTATTTTATTTGTGAGCTATTATATAGCTCACAAATAAAACTGTATATTTCCCATTGTACAGGCAAGCTGCATGACCTCAGAACAATGTATTATTTATGTTTAAGAATTTAATTTGTCACAGAAAGCATTTGTGCAAGCAGCTAAAAAAAGAAACGTTCAATGAAAAAGCTTTTCATTTGGAGTTTAGGATGGTATCCTTGCCCTGAAGGTTTTGGCTCAGTCCCTGTGAGCTGAAGGCTGTTCTGCAGCAACTCATTACCAAAGCTGGACAAGAATGCAGATAGGTTGTTAACTTATAAAGACTTCTGGTCTAGTTTACTCAGACTAACTCTGACTAACTCATGGTTAAGTTTGGCACATCTTGGCTTCCAGTCAAAACGTTTTTCCAACATTTTGGAGACAAATCGAGCTCATTGTCTTCGAACAAAGAGGCCATGCACAGCCCATGACAAAAAGTGACATCGGCTATGAGGGAAACAACAAAAACACTACAGGGGAGCATGAGTGCAGGCTGTGGCGGACTCCCAGGACAATTTAGTCAGGACTGCAAAGAAGCTGACTTTCAGCTTATTTTTGCTGTTTTTTTGGAAGACCATGCTGCTGAAAAGATTAATAATTTAAAGCTGAATCTCTTTGAAAGTACCTATGCATGATTATTTTTCACTTTTTTCCCACAACAGATTACACAAAAAAATAAAACAAAAATGTTAGACAATCAGTTAAAAAAAAACAGAGAAAACAGAGAACCAACAGTTATGCCTACTGCTGCTAAAATAATACATTGATAATTTGACAAACCACTTGATTCAGTGGTAGTTTTTAAGTTCCAGGCAGAAGGGCGAGCAATTATTAGCACTGCTGCCTTGCAGCATTAAGGTCCTGAGTTAGAATCCTGGCCTGGAGTGTTTCTGCATGGAGTTTCTATGTATGTGTGGGTTCTCTCCAGGTACCACGGTTTCCTCCCACAGTCAGAAACATGACTGTAAGGTTACTTGGTTACTCTAAATTTCTCTTAGGTATGAGTGTGTGTGAGCATGGTTGTATGCCATGTGTGTCTTTATGTTGCCCTGTGATGGACTGGTGACCTTTCCAAGGTGAACACCACCTCTCACCCAATGGCCAGCTCCCCACCCCCACCACTCAACCCTGCAAGGACATATAGGTAAAGACAATGAAAGGGTGGATGAATGGATTTTAAAGGCTTATTGAGCAGAATATTATACATTTTTGGTGTTCTCATCTATAAACAGTAACAAGTACAGCAAGTAGATTTTAGCTGGTGGATTAGTCAGGCTACCGGCTCAACCAGCCAGCCTCAGTCTGCTGCTCAACAGGCATGTCACTCACAGTTTTCAAATTGTGGTTTTAAACCAGCGTGACCTTAATAAAAGAGATGTGTGGCATTCCTTCTTGACTGTTACTGTTTTTCTCAACCCTAAATCAAGTAAGCAAGATAAATGTGTAGCAGCCTTTTATTGTCCAGCTGCCTCGGAGTGTGCAGCAACAGGTGGGGAGAGGGCAGTGTTGCATTACTCCATATGCTCCAAACAGCCAGAGAAATATCATGAGTTCCTTATTAAAACAAGGGTCTTGAACTCGAGCCCTCAATGGGCCAGTTTCCTGGAGCTTTACGATGTGTCTCTGGTCCAACAAACCTGAACCAAATGAGTTACCTTCTGGGTACATGCAATTACTTGATTCAGGGACACATCCACATGTTGTAGGATGATTGTTTTAGAAGTTTCCCTGCTTTCATACACCTGATTCAGGTGATTGCAGTTCAGCAAATGTCTGATATTCAGACATCAATGGAAATCAGGTGTGCTGAAGCAGGGAAACATCTAAAACAGGCAGGAAACCGGCCCTCAAAGACCCAGCATTTAAACCATAAGAATTATATTATGGAGGATTATAATTTAAGGAAGTAGGAGTCATTAAATAGTCATGAGATTTTTCTCTAAGAAAGGGGCACAACAGCATATATGTTAATCTGGTCAAATAGTAATTAATGTTTTAGGAATTTAAGATTCAGCAGACATTCGGATAAATTGTGCCCCAACACCCAACAAAGTATTCAAATTATGAAATCTTATTCCAAAAAGATCCACCTGCTCCACGCTTTTCTTCTTAACATCAGTGTTTTAATAATAAGCATGCATAACAGAATGATGAAAAATAACCAGCAACTACAGAAAACTGCTGCTCAGACCGTTAAAAAATTATGAATATCAGTTATCAGTGGCACCTACTGAATGTTAGGTGTCTATCACTCAGCTCTGAGAGATGCCATCTGCATAACAGCCTGCTGAGAACCATCGACCATTTCCCTTTAAACTCAGAGGAAGTTATTTTATCCATGTGAAACATCTCTAAACACAAAAATAAAACGGAAAGATGCAGGTAGCTTGGAACACGGATGAACAAGGAAGGATGTCAGAGATAGACACCACGCCTTGATTCCAGTGAAAGCAGGTTAACACAAGCAAACATTACAGCTAATGGCAGTTGAAGGCAATTGGTCTTATTTGCCTGTGGATTTAAAACTGCAGGCTGGTGCAGCACAAAGCCAGCTATTGTCTCTGAGCTGAAAACTAGGCTGAGGGTTACGTCTGAGCCCACCGTTGGACTCTATATGTAATGCGGCTCTAATTACATAAATCCCTTTAAAACAGACGAACAGGAAAGGAAAGTAGTAAAACAGAGGCTGTGGAGCTCTACCTTCACAGGCATTAAAACAGAGGAGGAACTCCGTCTGATGGTACTCACTCTCTTCTTCGTTTGCATGAACAAATGATGCTGCTCTTGACAGAACATCCAGTGGGGTCTCCATGCTTGGATGTCTGGAAGACAGAACAGAGGTCAAAATGGCAAAACCGCAGCGTGCAGTGCTGAAGGTTGAATACTAAATGAAAGCTGACTCAGTTTGTTGCAAAATTTCTGAAAGGGTTTTCCAAGGATTATAAAAAGAAGGGTTGGACATAACAAACAGTGTTTTAGTACAGTTAAATCAGCCATACCGAATATACAACCATTCATCCCAAAGTACTTCAGATTTGTTTGGCCTTCTCATTATATAATAATGTTGTTACAGTAGAAGTCCCAGACTTTGTCTTCTTGGCTAAATACAATACATAATACTGTATGTTACCTGCATCAATTAAAAAATGTAAATTACAATAAGTGCACAATAAAAAAGGCCCAATACTGTATGTCATGGATTGACATTTATTTATGTCATATAACAATGAAAATTGTGTGCTTTACAAATATATTGTGTTTGGGCTATTATTCAGCCCAGTGAATATATGCATTTCATAAGCCTTACCTAATATTTTAGGGCTGATTCCATCAGTTGCCTTTTACAAAAAGAATTTAACACGTACACCAACATCATCATAAGGCAAAATTAAAGAGATATCCTTATTTTCTTTAAATAGCAAATTAAATGAAAAAGCATCTTTAATTTTCTCAATTTCTTCTTCTACTTTTCTTTATACATGTTATATTTTAACAGTATCTTGAATTAAAGTTTCTCATCTATTGTACCTTACAACAAAGAAATTTAGGATGCTTTGCTAGATCACCATCATAGAATCCACCATGAATTCTGCCGTGTTTAAGACGGTGCTTGGAGAAAATGTGAGACCATTTGTGAGAAGGGGTGCCCAAACTTTTTCCTCTGTTAGAATTTCATTCATATTATTGGCTCAGTTAGTAAAACAATGTTATATTTTGGGGTTTATCAGTTTCAAATCTCTTTGTATTCCAGATGAGGAAGTAAAGAAAAATTTAACATGATATGTAAACCTGACTTAATAAAGCGCTAAATATTTAATAGTGACCACTATTTTTTTTTCTCATCACTGTATTACTGCCATGCATAGAGTGAATGCATGTTTTTGATTTCTGACTGAGATATCACAGAATAAAGATTGCCATTCACTATATCCTGCAGCTCCAGTAATTATTGTTATTTTCTTTTTAAACTGTGTCCTGTCAGCTTAGAAAACCAACAAATAGCATCCATTGGTCTGCTTGTCATGAGCCAGCTATCATAATTTTGTGCAGATTTAAACCTTAGTGTTTGTTGCTTTGAAGACCAGTCCTGATGGATTAAAAAACATCTTGCATGAATAATGCAAAATCTAATCTGCTTTAAATGAAGTGATCATAAATTTGCATTCTGTGTATTTTGGTTCTTTTTGCCAGCAAAAATATGCAAGTGGGATGTTCAGCCAACCACTAAAATCCTCAGAGCACAGAAAAAGAATAAAAATGTCACCAAAGCAAGCAACTTATCAAGTGCACACCTGACAAAAGGATCTACAACAATGAAATGCTTCCTAACTCCATTTATCAGCGAATGATGTAGCCTATAATTTAGTCTGTTATTGGACAGCATAAATTTCACAATCCTGGTAAAAATTTATTGCTTTTTGCCGGTAGTATCATAAACTCCTGCAAACATCAGCCTGCAGGGTTGGCTGACAGTCTGTTATGACCTTATAGTCTACTTTGACACCATTCTATGGCATTTTGTTGTAGGATTTTGGGGATTTTTCATGTGCAATGTTGGACCTTCAGACTGACTGAGCTATAAAAGGTATTTAAGTATTTAAAAAAAGGAAAAATATTCAGCGTGCTTCTCTTCCCTCTTCTCGCATTCCTCAGATACCCTTCCTTCAATTCTACAAGAAAAAAGGCGCTCATGCAACATTATTACAGAGTCCTAGCTTTCAGAGTATGATGCGTTTTAAGAAAGATTGCTACGTTTTAATTGATCGGACTGTGTTGCAATGAAATCCAATAGTGGCCTGCAGGTGGCTCAGTATATTTATACCAGCCTGACTCAGTGCGATCCAGGAAGGCTCACTGCTGGCAGGATCTTGCAAAATGAAACAAGCAGCGAGCAGGAAATGCACTTGATTTGTGATGAGGAACTCGCTATCTCTGCTTTCCAACACTTGAAGTAGCTACAACAGGACGATATCCGAAGAATGCGGCTAAATAAAACCTACTGACATAGGAAAGTTTGGAAATCCGCCAGTGGAGCCTCAACTCCTGAATTAAACCTCAACAAACCCATTTCGCGCACATTGTTTCCGCCCCACTGACCCACATGTCTCCACACATAGTCGATTCCCACGCCGAATTATCTGAGAAATTGGACTGAATTTGTTCCCCTAAACGCCTCATGCGCAGCGCACTCTCAAACCAACCAACCCACAAACGATGTCAGTCAGACCCAACTTCATAATTTAACACCTACCTCGTTCAAGCGCCACTTTGGTGTCTTCCAGTATGATAATATCCTGGTAAGAAATTAAATAAAGCAGATATCTATTTTAAATATCATTCCCAGAGAATGAGAGACAGGGAGAAAAAACAAAAAGCGGCGGTGAAAACGAGGCCAGACAATAGTAGCAGAGCTGTCGGGACAAACTTGGTTGTAAACGAGAAGGAGGAGGAGGAGGAAGGGAGAGAGGCAGGCAGGCAAGCAGCCACGGAGGGAGGGAGCAGGAATGCCTGGAATGATGGAATTCAGTTCCTAGCAGGTGGTGAAAGTGAAGCGCGCTGATTGGTGGAGCCCTGAGGCAGTGATATCAGCATACATTATGATGTTGGAGCATTGCATCACACAGCTGTCACTGTGCGCATTACTATGACCCAGGGAGGGCTGCACGGTTATCTCCTTCAGCAGCAGTGAAAGTGCCTCTGGACCAGGCAGGAAGTAGGCTGATATTTACTGTCGTGAATGTACAGCTGAAATTTTCATTTTGGTTCTAGTTCTGTAGAAAGTAGTTTGCCAACATTGAGCATTTCTAAAACTATTTTTGTACATTTTAAAGAGTATTTTATCCTAGTCAAACCTATTATCCTTATCAAATAGAAATAATATTAAGAGAAAAGTAATCTTAACCCATTAACTTTTCCAACTTTCGTCACGTTACAACCACGAACATCAATGTATTTTATTGGAATTCAGTTTGCATTCAACCCCTTTTACTCCTACACTCCTAAATAAAATCCAGCGCAACCAAGAGGCTCATGGTAACTGGTAAAAACAAGGAGGAGCTAGAGAGATCCACAGATCAGGTGCGATAATCTTTTGGCAGGACAACTATTAGTCATGTACTCCACAAATACGTTTTTTTTTAAAAAAAAGAAAACTCGCACAAAGCACACCTTTGTTCAAAGAAGGCTGAGACGTCCACATGCCATGTAGGGGATGGAGCAAATGTGTAGAAAGAGGAGATCTAGTCAGATGAGAATAGCTGAGGATATAACCAAGATAGTTTCTTGTCTAAACTCCTTAAGGTACGTAAGTAAATGCAACCTTGGTCTTTATGGAGTCTTTCTACATGGATTTTGCATGTTCCCCTCATGCTTGTGTGGGTTCTCTCCGGGTACGGTGATGTCCTCCCACAGTTCCACATTGTGCAACTGCAAAGTTGCACAATGTGGAACTACAAAAATGTTGACCTAAAAAACTATCCAAGAAAAGCTCTTTGGACCTGTAAACACATGTAGGACCAGCTTGTAGATCTTCAACAAGGAACAGGTACAGAGAAAAGAACATTAAGGCGTATTTAGTGTCTTTTAAGGTGACTCATGTGTCCATTAGTAACATGTGACTCATGATGTAATGCTGTTAGGTGCACAAAACAAACACAAGTGGCAGGATCAGATAACAGTGACTCTCTGAACTGTATCTCTATGTGACAGCACGGTTTTCTATTTCGCTTCATTATGTCGTGTGCTTTCATTACATTCATTCTCCTACTGAAAACTGAATGTATTTTTCACTAGATAAGAAGTTCCTCTATGTTATTTTGGTATTTCAGTCTTGACCTATAGCCTTTTGTAGATCATCATGTTCTTGGTGCAAACTACAGAATACAACAATTGAACAAAACGCTCAGACAAATAAAGTTTAACATTTTTCACTTAAGTCCCACATTAGAGAACTAAAACATCCTAAGCTTCACACAAACTGAGGACAGTGCTGCATTCATACAGTGGTAATACAGATGCTCCTGCTCCATTAACTAACATGGCCGTTATGATTCAAAAGTCCAGAACAGAAAATAAAGGGCAAAGCCAGTAACTGAACTAATTTAAGTCATTTATTGTCAACTCAGCTGCACGCTGCCAATGGCTGGTGTCTGCACCTCTGTTGAGCTTTATAAAATATGTTAAAACACAGACTACTGAGGCAGCAGGTAAAACAGTCCCAGGAGAAAGAAAGTACACCCTCTTTAAGTTCTGAGGTTTTATATATCGGGATATTGAATACATCTGGTCTTTAGATTGATAAATCCTAACATTGTTTCCAAGAGCACACAACAGATGCCATTATTATTCATTAAACACAAACTAGGCCTAAACTGAATAGTTGTGAGTGAAAAGTATACCCTTGCAGCTTTAATGGGGTTTAAAAGGAACACAAGCAGCATATACAATATTTCGCAAATGATTAACTGATCATCAGCAGGTTGAGCAGGAATCTGTTGGTCTGGAGAATACAGACTAGTTATAGTATCAACAATTTCAAACTCATTTCCAAACACTTTAAAGTCCATCATGATGCGGTGCCAAAGAGCATTTAAGACAATTGCCAATATTCTCAGGAGTGAAAATCCCAGCAAGGAAAGAATATGCAATGTTCAGAAAAACTGCAACAACAAAAAAACAGGACTTCCATCTCAGACTCAATAGGCCTCTGTTAATTGCTTAAGATCATGACAGGACAATTAGGCAAAGATGAGAGTATAGGTTAGCCATAATGCACGGTGTCATATTTGCAAAACCAAACACAGCATATCAGTACAAACATTAAGTACCAAGAATAGAGATGGAGAGGTAATGATCTGGGATTCTGGGCTAGGTCATGTTGCAGCTATTAGGATGACCATGAACTCATCTGTATAGCAAAGTGTTGTACAATAAAATGTACTGTGATCCTAAATGCAGCAGCAAATATGCAGCTGAATGGCTGAAAACGAAAATCATGGCAGGACATCTTTGACCCATTCAAAGTCCAGACCTCAGCCTGTTAGAAATGCTATGGTGGGGCTTAAAGAAAACCATAAAAAAATGAAGAAACATTGTAGAGTGGCCAAACATTCCTGCACTATTATAATATCATGCAAAAAATCTGACTAGTTCAAGTTATTACTGTTCAAAATATTGGTGCACTTATGCTTTCGTTCATAGCTTTTCCATTTTGGTTTTATATTTGTTTAACAATCAACAAAAGGGGGAAATGTGTTATATGTTTTTCAGATCAGATTTAAATAAATTCAGAACCTGGCAATGAGCAGTTAATTTTTATATCTTGATACTTAAACCTAGAACATGGATTACTTTCTTTTCCCCATGACCGCATTTTAATCCATTTGTGCCCTCAGAACTACAAAATGGCCTCCCACAGCACTTTAGTAAAACAGCTATGAATCCAATCAAACATGACTTTTTAAAAACAAAATCACAGAATAACAAAAATGATGGATACAAAAAGTAAAAAAGTCTGTTATACCTGATGGTATGTTGACCAACTAGAGAACTACATCTACGCTAAGAAGCAAAACCTTTTAGTGGAAGGTAGAAATACTTTGTGTTTAAATGCAATAAAGCCCAGAAAGACGCCGATTGGAGAGAATAACATCTGGCCAAACTTCTTTGTTTATGATTCAGGAGCTTTACTTTTACATTAACATAATCATAAAACAAAACCAAGCAGATGAGTTGATGCTGTGTGTTTTAAAAAAGGGTTTAATAAACTTTTTTTTAAAATAACTTTTACTTCATACTGCAGTTACACTGTGGAACCAGTAGAGGCAGCTTCTTATAAAAAAAACTGAACTGACTGAATACAAACACAAGGAGAGACATCGAATTCAACTAATCTTTGGCAAAGTGATAACAGTAACATTACATACATGTGTGTTTGCTAGGCATCAAACCCTAAGCAGCTTCCGCTCACATAGAAACAAAACTCATAAATGTGACTCTTAACTGAAACAAATTCTTGAGGTAAATGTTTCGAGCCATGTTCATGCAGGTTCAGTGACATTTATGTTGCTGAAGCTTTCCTGCGGCCCTCTCAGCAGTGTCATAAATAAAAAACCTATTTGAAATATAAAACCTATTTTCAGTCTGACTCTGGTAATAAAAACTGTTTAGTGTGCAACCATCAGAAGCTTAGTGGGACAGGACAAGTGCAGAGACACTTCCACACCATGCGCACAACATGATACAAGGCATGGCCTAGAAAGGTTAAAGTATGATGGCTGCAGTCACAGTTTTTCAGAGTAAACAAATGCGGGACAGATTAAATAATCGATTCTTGTCATCTCTAGCGAATAAGAGATAAATTCATAGTAATCTGCATCAGGACAACTGTGAGACTGATGGCTTCCTCCTCCAGCCCTTCCACATCTTCATCAGTTTTTTGGAGCTGTAGGACACGGACTTCCATAAGCCTGACAGGACCAGGGCACAGGAACACAGATTCCACATTAGGACAGTTTCTGATAGTAAGAAAAATGTCTAAAAACACAACCTGTGTCTAAAAAAAAGATAGAATAAAGCTAGAAAAGTGTTTAAGGAATGGTATCAGGAGAAATAATAGTAATTCTTGTGTTTGTGGACAGATTTGTTACTGTAGCTTTTGAGACAGATGCAAAAAAGATGCAAAAAATAATTGCTTTATCAAAAGTGTAGCAATATTTATTTGACTTATCCGAAACTCTAAGATTGCAGACACTTTGTAGAAGGTCTTACCAGCTGTTGCAATGCCTTTGATACTCTGTGTTATGCTGGAAGATTTAACAATAGATGAGATACCTGTGGAGGAGCAAGACCAGAACACCTCAGTGTTTAAGACTCTTTAAGACTTCTTACAGAAATACAAACATTATTTGCTTCAACCATTGGTCTCAACATAGAAAAAATGTTTCTTGAAGCAAGTCAGCTGTTTTTGTAATTTAGTTATTTTCATAAATATAAAGGAAAAAAAATATGGATTTAATAAGTTTTGTTTAAGTATTTTTTTACATGAATCTTCCACGTACCTTGTTGCACCACGGCTCCACAGTCAGGGTCCTGAGCCACCTGCAGCAGGATCTCCTCCACGTCCCGGTTCTTTCCCGGAGGATCCACCAGCTTTGTGATCCTCTGCTGAAGAGTTCGGGGCAGCGCCATCAGCTGGATGAACTGGCCTTCGGGGCTTTTGTCAACCTAAAGAACACAAATTAGAAAACTATGTGACATGTGGAGATCTAGAATCACAACAGAAATTATAAGAGCTGAGAAACAGGTTTTTGGCCAATCCAGGAGATGAAGTTGCAATTAAATATTTTACAGCATACAGGGGTTGGACAATGAAACTGAAACACCTGGTTTTAGACCACAATAATTTATTAGTATGGTGTAGGGCCTCCTTTTGTGGACAATACAGCGTCAATTCATCTTGGGAATGACTTATACAAGTCCTGCACAGCGGTCAGAGGGATTTTTAACCTTCTTCTTGCAGGATAGTGGCCAGGTCACTATGTGATACTGGGGGAGGAAAATTTTCCTGACTCGCTCCTCCAAAAACCCCCCAAAGTGGCTCAATAATATTTAGATCTGGTGACTGTGCAGGCCATGGAGATGTAAACTTCACTTTCATTTTCATCAAACCCAATCTTTCACCCCCTTGCTGTTGTATTGGTGCATTGTCATCCTGATACACGGCACCCCTTCAGGATACAATGTTTGAAACCATTGGTGCACATGGGGCCCCAAGAATGGTTTTGGTAGTCATTGGCAGTGACGCCCCATCTAGCACAAGTATTGGGCCAAGGAATGCCATGATATGGCAGCCCAACCATCACTGATCCACCCCCATGCTTCACTCTGGGCATGCAACAGTCTGGGTGGTACGCTTCTTTTGGGGGTTCTCCCACCGTAAAATCCCCCGGATGTGGGGAAAAAATAAAAAGGTGGACTCATCGGAGAACAATACATGTTTCACATTGTCCACAGCCCAAGATTTTGGGTCCTTGCACCAATGAAACCGGGTTTCTGGGGAAAAAGGAGATTTTGGGGGCACATTTTAATTTTGCCGTGATTTGGGCAGCCGTGGTTTTATGTTTTTTTTGGATACAATCCGGGTTAGCACCCGAACATCCCTTTCAGACAGCTTCCTCTTGCGTCCACAGTTAACCTTTTTGGATGTGGTTTCGTCCTTCTTGGTGGTATGCTGACATTACCCTGGAAAATCGTGGCTCTTGATACATCACAAAGACTTGCTGTCTTGGTCACAGATGCCCAGCAAGACGTGCACCAACAATTTGTCTTTTTTTGGGAACTCTGTTATGTCACCCATAATGTTGTGTGCAGTTCAATATTTTGAGAAAAACCTGTGCTCTTACCCTGCTAAATTAAACCCTTTCACACTCTGCTCTTAAAACTGGTGAAATGTGGAAAATTAAATTGAAGAACTGGCTACCAGGCTGGTCCCAAATTTAGCCAAAAACCCCTCCCACACTAAAATGACAGGTGTTTCAGTTTCATTGTCCAACCCCTGTAGATCTGAACTTTCTTATTTTAAACCTTTTACACTTTCTTGAATTTCTACAATTTTAATATCACCACAGACTGGCTTTCAGTAATCAAGTATCTCTATCCAATCCATTGTTTAATTAATCCATTGATATAGACATTCGCTGTCAAAGTGCCAAAACCATGTTTCCTCGAAGAAGCCTGCCGGTATACCACCAAAAGACAGATTTTTTATTTACGTATTGAAGACCCTTTACAGAACATTTTCTTTCTAATAAAAGAAGCCATCATTCAACGAAAATCTCACCTTTGTCCACGACAACTTACTAGGTTTTTTTGTTTTTCTGGTGCTGAGGTCTGAGGCACATGAAGCTGAACAGATGAACAGTCAATGTTTCTATGTTTGGACAGGCCTAGTACAACAGCAATGCCTCTTGATAATCTAAATGTTCTTCACATCAGTAAAACAGGACCTGATTTTCTGTTGCAGCAGGTTGAAGTCAGTGTATAAAGACATAGCTGATTGTTCTGTTTTCTCCTAAAACTCCTTTTGACATTTCTTTAACTCCGTATCATAGTTTATGATCAATGATGCAGTACAGCATCTCTCCCTTGAGGTCTAACAGCAAAAGCTGATTTTAAAGTGGAAACTTATTATTTTACATAGGGATGCATCAGTGTGAAAGTTGTCTATTTAGGTTTTATTGTAGAGTATAGTTAATGTTTCTATGTAATTCTAAATGTTGGCATTTCTGGTCTTTTTCTCTTTCAATTCTCTTCTATTTCTTCTGTCTTAATTAATTGCACATATCAACAGAAATAACCGTAACTGTGAAATGCAGTGACCACTGATCAGTACCTAGTCCCATGAATTAAATGGTGCATCGAATCAAATATGTTGCATTATATATATTTCTGTTGTAGATGACTTTTATTGAGCCCTAATTTTAAACTGACTTTTGAAAAGGATGAAACACATTCATGTGAAGTACAGAACAATGAGTTTTTTCAGTGACTTGAAGAGTCTGTAGTATCGATCGTATCTTGAAAAGTGAATCTGACTGTTCCAGTTATGCACAGGTTATAGTGGAAAAACGTGTCTGCCTGTGCTTGAACATGCTGTACAACCTCTCTGTATTTTCTGTTTATTCACTGGCCATTTTCTTTGATGTATATTTTACTAAGACATAAAGCACTGAACCTACCAATTATATGAAATAACATTTTACAGAAAACATTTACTAAAGCTTTTTTCTTTGCACCAAAGAATGTGCTTATTAATAGGCGCCAACTTACTTAGCAGGTGCCCTTTATTAACAGACTTGTCAGCTCTGCAAGAGATGTAATCTCAAAACTGGAAATATTTCAGGTCTTAATAACAGTAATAATAATAATAATAATATAAGCTGATATCAATGCCACCTGTCACATATCCACATTATTTACACTGATGTTTAAAAATAATAAGTCAAAAGAAAAAAAGAACAGTATTGGATTGTAACTTTCATAAACTGACTGGATCTAAATGCTATTGCAGGTTTTGGTACCTCAATTCAATTCAAAAATACTATATTGATCCCAAAGTGAAATTAATAATACACTCCAACATGGTGTTGTTAATCCCAACGTCTTTTTGTGGTCCTTGCAAAACCACTGCAGCAAAAAGTTTAAATTCTTAGTTGCTAATCTGTATCCAAACCCTATTTGTAAACCGAAAATAAAACTAAATACTTCTGGTTTTCTGTGACCTTATAACCGAGGTATACTGCTGGGCACTGAATGTACTTCATCCAAACATCTTATATGTTCAGTTTTCTTCTACAAATATCTCTGTGTACAACTCCCAAAGGCAATTTGCAATCCAAAGATCTGACACACACACAAGCAAACAATAGACATACGGCAGTGCCAGACTCTTAAACGCTCCTCCTATTCCCTTTCGAGACATGTTATTCCAGGGTGGTGCAATGCCTGGAAGTGGACACAGTTACTTTTGTGTAACAGGGAGTGGCAGCAGCAGGTAGAGAGCAAACCAGGAAAATCGCAATAATATCTATCCAGGGTTACACAAAGCTGTATTTAAACAAACAATTAAGATAATCATGTTATGGCATCTCAAAACTGTTTTGTAACGAATTTCTGAGATAAATCTACTATGGTGCAGGCCTATAAGAATTACAGTAAATATGAAACACATCTAGATCAGTTTACACAGAATTAGTTCATGCAGAAGATCCAAAAAACCAAAACAAAAACAGTCCAAGTCCGAACAAACAACATTTGACATCAACTTAAATAAAAAGCCAGACAAAAACAGCATTAACCAGAAAAGCAGCCAAGAGGCCTAAGATAACTCTGGAGGAGCTGCAGAGATCCACATCTCAGGTGGAAGAATCTGTTGATAAGAAAGCCATTGCTGCTGAAAGATGTGTGGTGGACTAACTAAAACAGCACATCTTCGTGAACACACCATCCCCACTATGAAACATGGTGGTGGCCGTATTATGCTGTGGGAACACTTTTGTTTAGCGCGGACAAAATCCATACAAAATACATTGAAGTTTGTGGTGCTAATGTGAAAAGATTTGTGAAGAAGTTGTTTTGCTTGTCCGCTTAGCAACCATACCTCAAGTTTTCCTTGCGCAGGTTTGTAGACCACCTGAGAGCAATCCCGAAGGATGTTGCTGTAAAGAATCCTAAAGTGCTGAATGTTGTCTCTGACAATATTGACCACCTTGGATTTGTCCTCTCCAATCACCATCCTAAAATCCCCTTCAAAAGCCACAAACAAGATATTATCTCTCAAAACAAGTCTAGAAAAAGTGAAGCAAAGATCAGCGAGATCCGGTTCCTGTTATATGCATCTATGGTACAGATTCTATGCAACAGTCCTTGTTCAAAATATTTTGGCACATTTTTATGTATCAACACAATGACACAACCAGAAACCTTAGATCTGTTTACATTCATAGGTCAACTTAAACAGATAACTTTTTTCAAAGGCAATAGTTCACCTGAATAGAGCTTCTACCAACCTCTACCCAGATTCAATTCTCTGTAATTAATAAAACTGCTCTGGAAAAAAAGCAAAGCTTGTAAATTCTGGAGTAGGTATGGTCAAGCTTTAAGAAGATGAAGAAGAAGTTTCGAACCAGCGTAAGAAAGCCCAGCGATCTGCAGGAACAGGTCTTCCTCGGTGAAGCTCTCAGGGAGCATGAGGAAGGAGGCCGTCACCGCACTCTTCAGATTGGATACCAGAGCAGCACGGAGCTTCCCGTTCTCGCTCTGCACTAACATTTTCACCTGCGCAGGAGTACATACACAGGGAGCACGTAAGCACAGATTTATGCAAATTAAATTCATCAAATGTCCGAGTCTTGTTAACATAGTAGATTGTATTTCAGTCAACAATCTGTTATCCTTTATGTTAAAGAAATTTATAAGATCTTTACTGACTGGCTTGTGAAGACGTCCAGCAACATATATAGTCTTCCAGTGCATGAGGTCGTCAATCAGTGAGTCTGTACTAATCACCCCGTATTTAATGATCTGATATATAAAAAGAAGCATTTAGTAAACAGTCAAAATAAACAATGCTCTTAAAACCATTCAGTCTTGCAGTAATGTGGTGAGTTACCCTTCCATCAACCGGCACTAGTGTGTTGTAGTAAACTGAAGCTCCGTGGTCATTTTGTATGGAGCTGATCTTAGTGGGCCCCACCAGCTTGAGGATGGAGTAGTGTTTACGATTCTGGAGCAGATTCATGGTGTGCCAGGTCACCGGGTCGTCCACCGCAAACACAAAGTCCAGCATGTTCTTCTGTAAACATCGGAGGACAGTACCATAGCAATAAAACCCACACATTTTCATGCAAGGAATCTTAAAACAGTTATTATTAATATATTTCAATCATTTATTAAGTTTAATCTTGATTATGACCCACAGTCCAGCAGTCACTGGCTGTCTCCATAAGGATAGCATATTAATGGAAAGTTAAGCGAAATTAAAAAGTCTGGTAGAAAAGAACCCAAATGTAGCAGAGGCAACTACAGCCTCGAGAGAGAGCAAATCCATAAAGGAGTTCTGAAGAAATTCACAAGGCGTGGACTGCTGTTGAAGTCAGTACTTCAAGACCCACCTCACACAGACATATCCAGAGTATGGGCTACAACTCACATTCCTTGTGATAAGCAACTCTTGAAGCAGGGATAATGTCAAAAGCATCTTACCAGGGCCAATGAGCCAGAGGACTGGACTGTATGTCTGTTGGACAGTTGCACTGGTCTAAAGCAATATTCTTATTTTCTAAGAAACTGCATTTGGAGTTTTCATGAGATGTAAGCCATAACCATCAAAGTTAACAGAAACAAACGCTTGAAATGCAGTATTATGTCTATAATGAATTTGTGCAATATGTGAGATTCCCTTTTTAACTGCGTTACTAAACTTAATCAATGTTTCGGTGAAATGTAGGTTTATTTGTGATAGATTAAAACCTGTAGACGTTTAGAGGAACAACCAGAGAATAATTCTGAGTCTACCTAATTAGAAGATACACATCCATGCTGTTTATGTTAAAGGAACCGCAGCTTGATTCATGCTCTGATCAGATTTACCCACTTTAACCCATCTGCCACTGGCATATCAACAGCATGATTCAGAAACTCTTACCTCCATTTGACCTTGGCTGGTTCCATGCTGCTTGAAAACACCAGATCCGTATGCAAAAGCTAAGCTGATGTCCTGAGGAAACTGTGACAGGATCCTCCTGTAGAACACGCCGGTGCTTTGCAAAGCTGGGAGAGTCATTTTGTTGGGACAAACTACAACAAGCGTACAGCTTGTAGAGCTGGTTTACAGACGAGATAACCGCAGAAATAAAGTTAAAAACAAACTACCGACCGAGTAAAGAAAGAGATTCATCTCACAAGGAAGAACTTTAACGCACGGCGTACACTTATAAGCAGTGTATATGTTTCAAACTAAAGGTTTATCTCACTGAACTCCATCCATTAGGTCCGATTAGACGGATAAACTGATTCTCCGTCGACTAAAATGTGCGTCACAGATTGCGCTGCGGCCTGAGGAATGATGGGAAATGTATTGTTCGTAGTAGGTAAGCCTGAAAACGGATAAACACACTGTGATTAAACTACACCTTAATATGGTTATATTTTCCTTCAAATTTCGAATAATTTTACATAAATTTTTAACGACATGGCAAAAAAAAAAAAAAAAACACACACGTGGCTCTATTTCTGGCCAGCAGAGGGCGCTGTTCTATCAAGTTTAGGAGGATGTGGTGTTTGTTTATTTTGACCACCTGATTGCTGCTACTTTGAAATAAACTTTCATAAGTTAAGTGGAACCAAAATGGGCTTTGATATTATTTAACGCACACACAGAGCTGCTTTTCTATTTGATAAGTCTGCTTAAAATAAAAGCTGTCCCAGTTGGCTGTGCCCGAATTTAAATAAGTAATTAATATAGACAGTATAGCGCAATTTTCTTTTTTTTAATTTCCTGTCTTCTTTTGAGTCCATCATAGACACACTCCATGGCAAACCTATGACTACAGTAACCTATCTGTCATGACCCAATCTAATAAATAAAGCATCTTTATTTATTAGCGCCACTGGTAACAGCTGTTATTGGCAAATATTAAAGTGGCCTCCAACGTAGTCTCCGTCCTGTGTAAAAGAAAGATCTGACTTGGGTAAATACTTTCTGTAATAATCTAAAACTCTGTATTTCAATGCCACTATAACCTACACACATTTAATCCTGTATGGCACATAAAACATCGCATTTCCATACTTATTAAACAGCATATAACAGAATGACACGATGATAATGACTGCTCATCTAGGCGTCTTGATACTAAAACAGTGTGGGGACGTCAAGGAGATATTCAATCAAACCAAATAAAACCAGATATATTGGATATAAACCTACTAGACGAGATGCCATATTTACTATCTAAATATCCCATAATCTTAGCTAGTGAAATACTGAAAATAAATATTTACTGTCACAGTCAATAAGTAAAAATGCAATAGCACTAGTCTAGTAATACATCAGCACTGCTGTAGTTTCACTGACCCACTTCTCACATCCAATTGAACAAATTAATATTGAATGTAGATTCCTGACTGTCAGTAATATGTCTGCAGCTCATTATTGAATTGTCAAGAGTGGGGCAAATAGTATCTTCTGACTTATGGCTTAGGGCCATCTTTTCACCCAATGAATATTGATTAGGTCACTGAATGCTGGCTGGTTACCATAGCTCAGCCTCTTTGGAGCTCCTTGTTACTTCAGAGAGAGAAGATGTACCTGAAGATGTCTCTGATTACCAGCTAATTTTAGATATGATTAATCTATCTTTAGTAAATGGATATGTACCACAGGCTTTTAAGGTAGCAGTAATTAAACCTTTACTTAAGAAAACTTCGCTTGATCGAGATGACTTAATAAATTACAGACCTAAATCCAATCCTCCATTTTTATCTAAAATCCTTGAGAAAATAGTTGCTAATCAAATGTGTGAGCATTTATACAGTAATGACCTGTCTGAAGGGTTTCAGTCAGGTTTCAGAGCTCATCATAGCACTGAAACAGCTCTGCTGAAAGTCACTAATGATATTCTTATTGCCTCAGATAGTGGACTTGTGTCTGTACTGGTTCTGTTAGATCTCAGTGCTGCATTTGATACAGTCGACCATAATATCTCTTAAAAAGGCTGGAATATGCTGTAGGGATCAGGGGAACAGCGCTAGGCTGGTTTAAATCTTATCTGTCTGACAGATTACAGTTTGTTCATGTAAAGGATAAATCATCTTTAAACTCCAGGGTTAATTGTGGAGTACCACAGGGTTCAGTACTTGGGCCAATTCTCTTTACTATATATATGCTTCCAATAGGTAAAATTATCAGGCAGCATAGGATAAATTTTCACTGTTATGCTGATGATACTCAGCTTTACTTATCCATAAATCCTGATGAACCCAACCAGTTAGATAGACTACAAGCATGTCTTGAAGATATAAAAACTTGGATGACTTTAAATTTTTTGCTTCTAAATTCAGACAAGACAGAAGTTGTCGTCTTTGGACCGGAGTCTTTAAAAAAGAAACTGCTTAGTCAATCACTTAACCTGGATGGCATTAAATTGACCTCCGGTAATAAAGTAAAAAACCTTGGTGTTACTTTTGACCAGGACATGTTATTTAAATCCCATATTAAACAGGTTTCTAGGATTTCTTTCTTTCACCTCCGGAACATTGCCAAATTTAAAAATATCCTATCCAGGAATGACGCTGAAAAACTAGTCCATGCATTTGTTACTTCAAGGCTGGACTATTGTAATTCTTTACTATCAGGATGTCTACAAAATGCAGTTAAAAACCTTCAGCTGATCCAAAATGCTGCAGCAAGAGTTCTGATGAAAATTAAAAAGAGAGATCATATTTCTCCTATTTTAGCTTCCCTTCATTGGCTCCCTGTTAAATCCAGAATAGAATTTAAAATTCTCCTCCTCACATATAAAGCCCTTAATGATCTAGCTCCATCATACATCAGAGATCTGATTGTTCCATACGTTCCTAACAGAGCACTTCGTTCTCAGACTGCAGGTTTACTGGTGGTTCCTAGAGTCTCTAGAAGTGGAATGGGAGGCAGATCCTTTAGTTATCAGGCTCCTCTCCTGTGGAACCAGCTCCCAGTTTTAGTCCGTGAGGCAGACACCCTGTCTACTTTTAAGGCTAGGCTTAAAACTTTCCTTTTTGATAAAGCTTATAGTTAGAGTGGCTTAGTTTATCAGGGAGGGAGCCTTCCCTCCCTGGAGTCAGGTTTAGCCTAAACCGGCTCAGTTATGGTTGAGGTGCAAACATACCCTCTATTTCTGCTACCTGTATGACCCCTTCTCTTTTCCAATGGTTATAATCAGTCTGACAGAGAGAGGTATCCCAATCTTTGTGGTTTTTAGTATAACAATGACCATCAATGGGACCCTTTGTGGGGTGCCTTGAAACGATATTGTCTCCTAGACATGGCGATTGACTGAGCTTTTACTGTGACTACCTCTATGTGCTCTCTTTCAGACTCTAACCTTGAAAACTGGCTCAGAGTTTATCTGCCCTTTCTTTTTAGGTGAAACGACTAAAGGAGCTACATCCATTAACATTTACTTTTCCTTCCCATAGAAAGTACTCCTGGATCAGTGCTTCTTTGTTCTCCTTGTGTCTTTGCTCTGTTCTCTCAAACCCCCAGTCGGTCGTGGCAGATGGCCGCTCACACTGAGCCTGGTTCTGGTGGAGGTTTCTTCCTGTTAAAAGGGAGTTTTTCCTCTCCACTGTCGCTACATGCATGCTCAGTATGAGGGATTGCTGCAAAGTCAACGCCAGTGACTGTCCACTGTCTCTACATGCTCATCTGGGAGGAGTGAATGCTGCAAGTCACTGACTGGATGCAATCTGCTGGGTTTCCTTAGACAGAAAAACTTTGTATCCAGTTTGAATAAATAACTAACTCTGACTGCACTGTTCAATGGTTAGGACTAATTGGAATGTATGTACTTGACCTTTGTGAAGTGCCTTGAGACAACATGTGTTGTGAATTGGCGCTATATAAATAAACTGAATTGAACTGAATTGAATTAAAAAATTATATATATTTTTTCAGTTTATTGATCCTGTTCCACCATAAGTCAGGTTTTATTGTCTCCTGTGAAACTATGAACAGATCCTGTTTTAATTTTGTACACCCTAATTAAGCCATAAGTGTGGTCTTTTAAATAATTATTTGAACTGTTTTGTTTTTTTAGCAGCTCAGAAAGATTACACAAACAAATAGCTTGAATGAATTTTAAAATCAAGAAGTCTGACATCAGAAGTCTGTCATCATTCTTATACACCATGAAAACGTCACATAACCTTTTTTCTCAATGTCTGACATTAAAGCATACTAAACTCTTCCTGTTTTAGGTAAGTTACCAAAATTATTTCTATTTTGTAAATGTCAGAATATTTATGCTACAATATTTGGCCCCTAAGTGGATCAGGGATTCAGAACCAGGCCCGATAAAAAAGTTCTCTTGCTGTATAAACTTGACATTTGTTATAAATTTGATCATTTTCAAAGAGGTTTTTTTATGTTCTTAAAATTCAGAAGTTTACACTTTTTTAAGGCTGCTATACCTTTTAAAAAATACAGAAAGCCCAGGTGATGATGTCAAGGCTTTATGAGCTTCTGATAGGTTGAGTCACCATTTTTCAGTTAAATGGAGTAATATAAGTGGATATTTTTAAGAAAACACCTCGACCACATTGCTTCCTTGTGTGAAAAAACATACAAAATCACCCAGACAACAGAAAGAATAAGGATGAAGCCAGATTCATCTGTTCAAACTATTAAATGCAAATTTAGCCAGCTATAACGTCAAAGAAAGAGAATGGTTCTGTGTCCCAAAGGTTAAAATGTTGGCAAAATTTGTTTTTTTTATTCCAAAACAAAAGCAACAGACCTTGTGAAGATGCTGGTTGAAGTTAGAAAGAGAGTGTAATGATGCTCAGTAAACGAGTCATGTACCCACTTAGCTGAAAGGCCCCTCAGTGAGAAAGAATTACTCCAAAATCGATTTAAAGATCCAGATTAGTTTGCAAATGCACTCAGGGGCAAAGACCTTAGTTTTTAAAGACATGTTCTGTGGTCTGGTGAAACTAAAATTGTAGTGTTTGGCCAGAAAGACCATCATTATATTTGGACAAAAATGGAGGAAGCTTGCAAGCTTAAGAACACCATCCCTGATGTGAAAAACGTGTGTGGCAAAATCTTGATGTAGAGTGTTTTGTTCTTGGACTGACCCATGAGGAAAGAACATTAATTGGATATATTGAGGCAAATTCTCAAAACATCTCAAGGGAAGGTAAAACTTGGGCACAAATGGATCTTTCAAATGGACAATGACAATAAACATACCACCAAATTGGTTGCAAAATGACTTTTAAAAAATCAACTTTTTGGAACACTTATACATACACAAATACTGGGTTAAATGTTAACAGGTTTTTACCTTGACCACACCCTTCTTTGTCCCCCTCAAATCACTTCTGGGATAATTCTGGCTGAATATTTGACCACTGTTGACCACTGTTCCTGGCAGAACTGAGTTCATTTAAATTGGACCCGGCTTTCAAGTGAAATCCTCAAATTTTCAACAAGGCTCAGGTTTGAGCTTAATATTGCTCTGCTTTGTTAATTCCTAAACCAGCCTGTTTTGATTTGAGATAAGAATTCAAATGTAGTCCTCCTTCTTTATTACTCCATTAACCTTGTGAAATGTGCTAGTAACTCTAGCAGGGAAACAGTCCCATGGCATGATGCTACCACTACCATGTGGGACAGTTAGCACAGTGTTCTTAGCTTTGAAAACCTCGCCATGACTCATCTTGAGTCTTGGTGGTTCCTGTATTGTCCCTAAAAATCCTACCCATTACATTTTACTTCAGTTTATGCTGTCTCATGCTGGAAAACAGAAACTACCTGCTGCTGTCAGTCATCATCTCAAATGAGAAGCAAACAGGCCTTGGCGTTTTTGAAATCTTTCAAAAATTCTTTTTCTATAGCTTTAGATTGAAAGTGGCATGTAGAGTAGCCAGAAAACCCAAATTGGGACGAGCTACTTCTTCTCACCGGTAAAAACTCGGACCTCCGCAGATCAGCGGTTCTCTGCTTCACCGAGACATGGCTGAGTGACAACATCCCGGACCGCGCACTGCTGATGCCGGACTTCCAGCTGTTCAGAGCGGATCGCAGCGCGGAGCTATCAGGGAAGAAGCGAGGAGGCGGAATCTGCTTTTATATAAACGAAGGTTGGTGCAGAGACATAAAAGTGCTGGGGAAAAAAACATGTAGTCCGGATCTGGAGTCATTTTCCATAATCTGTAAACCGTTTTACTCACCGAGAGAGTTTTCCTCGTTCATAATAATCGGCTCATATTTTCCTCCGCATGGCTGCACTTCTGCCGCGGAAAAAACATCTTGCTGAGCTGATTACAGACCGTGGAGAAAAAAACACCCTGACGGGGTTTCTTCTGGTTTAGGACTAGTGGATCTTCTTGTAGGGTTAAATATAAGTATTATTTATTATTATTATTTAGTATTATTAAGTGTCCCACCAGAGACAAAAACACACTGGACCACTGTTACACAGCTTTTAAGGACTCATACCATGCTGTTACCAGGGCTGCTCTGGGACTTTCAGATCATTGCCTTATCCACCTCATCCCAACTTACAGACAGAAACTAAGAGCTTCCAAACCCACGGTTCACACTGTTAAAAAGTGGACTGAGGAATCGAAGCAGACGCTACAGGCCTGCTTTGAATGCACAGACTTGACTGTTTTTGAAACCTCAGCCACTGATTTAAACGAACTAACTGATGTGGTGACATCATACATCAGTTTCTGTGAGGACATGTGTGTGCAGACCAAGACCTTCTGCACTTTTGGGAACAACAAACCATGGTTCACACCACACCTCAGGAATCTGCGCAGGGACAAGGAAGAAGCTCACAGCAGTGGAGATTGGGCGCGGTACAGGCAGGCCAGGAACAGACTAACAAAGGAGATCAAGGCAGCCAAGAGAAGCTACAGTGAGAAGCTGAAAAACAGCCTTTCTACTGGTGACACTTCGGCTGTATGGACTGGTCTGAGAAACCTGACTGCCTACAGAAGCCCCACCACCCTTCCTGAACAAAGTCCTCGCCTGGCCAACCGTCTGAATGGCTTCTACTGCAGACATGACAAGAAGCCATTCACACCTCAAACCAACTCCTCCACATCCCATTCAGGAACAGGTTCGACCAGCAAAGCAACCAACCCCCTACCTTCAGATCCTCTGCCTGCACTAAAGATCTCTGAGGAAGATGTAAACAGGCTCTTTCAGCGCATGAAAACAAAGAAAGCTGGAGGACCTGATAACGTCTCCCCATCATGCCTGAGAGCCTGTGCACATCAACTCGCTCCGATCTTCACCCGGATCTTCAACAAGTCACTGGAGAAGTGTGAGGTCCCCTCCTGCTTCAAACGATCCACCATCATCCCAGTGCCCAAGAAACCCACCATCCTAGGATTAAATGACTACAGGCCTGTAGCCCTGACGTCTGTGGTCATGAAATCCTTTGAGCGGCTGGTGTTGAAGCACCTGAAAGACATCACAGGCCCTCTACTGGACGCCCTGCAGTTTGCTTACCGAGCAAACAGGTCGGCAGATGATGCTGTTAACTTGGGTCTACACTTCATCCTGCAACACCTCGACCGCCCAGGGACCTACGCCAGGATCCTGTTTGTAGACTTCAGCTCGGCCTTCAACACCATCATACCAGACATCCTCCACCAGAAGCTCACTCAGCTCAACGTCCCAGCCTCCACCTGTCAGTGGATCAACAGCTTCCTGACGGACCGACAGCAGCAGGTGAGACTGGGGAGCATCCTCTCCCGTACCAGATCAATAAGTACTGGTGCCCCCCAGGGGTGTGTTCTATCCCCACTCCTCTTCTCCCTGTACACAAATGACTGCACCTCAGTGGACTCGTCCGTGAAACTCCTTAAGTTTGCAGATGACACCACTGTCATTGGACTGATCCAGGACGGTGATGAGTCTGCATACAGACTGGAGGTGGATCGGCTTGTACACTGGTGTAGTCAGAACTGCCTGGAGCTAAACCCACTCAAGACTGTGGAGATGGTGGTGGACTTTCGGAAAACACCACCTCCATACACCCCCCTCACCATCCTCAACAACACCGTGTCGGCAGTGGATCTCTTCAGGTTCTTAGGAACCACCATCTCTGAGGACCTTCGAAAGAAGGCCCAGCAGAGACTGTACTTCCTGAGGCAACTTAAGAAGTACAACCTTCCACAGGAGCTGCTGGTCATCTTCTACACTGCCATCATTCAGTCTGTCCTGTCTTCATCCATCTCAGTGTGGTTTGGTTCATCCACAAAACAGGACAGGTCCAGACTGCAACGAATAATCAGGACTGCAGAGAGAATCATCATGGCTGACCTTCCCTCCATCCAGGACTTATACAGGTCTAGGGTCAGGAGAAGGGCTGCTAAAATCTCTGCAGACCCCACACACCCTGCACATAAACTGTTTAGAGTTCTGCCTTCAGGGCGACGCTACAGAGCCCTGTTCACAAAAACCAGCCGCCACAGAGACAGTTTCTTCCCTCAGGCTGTTTCTCTGTTGAACATTCAATAAAACACAAAACAACAGCATACAGTTGTTGCAAATGCACCTTTTTATTTATATATGTGTATATTTGTACATTGTAAATATGTATATTCTGTAGTGCAAAAACAAAAACCAAAGAGCAAAGTGTACCGGAGTCAAATTCCTTGTTTGTATGTAAAAACTTGGCAATAAAGCTGATTCTGATTCTGATTCTGATTCTGATATTTGTGTTCATATTCCCAGCATATTACAGAACATTCACACTGAAACCAGTTGAACTCAGCACCATGAACAGCCCAGTCATATTTAATCAATAAATCAGGTTTCAATCAATTTTTCACACAGATCCAACTTTATCATTAGAACCCACCCCGAACAGGTTTTCACTATTACCCTAAACTGAACCGTTAACATCGGGTTCTGGCAGATCTCCAATCATTCAGTTTTAACCCCAGCCAGCAGAACTTATCAGAACCTGAAATACCCACTTCAACCTGCAGAGGGCGACGCCGCCCCGACGATCCAGGACTTCCGGTCAAGAAGAAGAGTCGCCCATGGACCGCAATATCAGCTGGTTCGAAGAGTACGGACCGGTTCGACGCTGATACTTCGGGTTCTGTTTCCCTTCTCGTCAGTCAAAGGTCCGGCACCTCTCCGCGCATGCTCCTGGCAGTACAGACAGCGACCAGGGACAAACTATCTGGAAGCGAATCACGTGGTTTACCTGCAGGCTAGCGGGTAGGTGAGCACTTCCGGTCATATGGCTCTGTTGGGGTCGGGTTAGGAACCATCAGGTGGAGATGTGTGAGGAAGTTTGGGCCAGGTGTGTTATTGGTTCGGGGAAAGGGGTCAAAGTCCAGGTGTTCTCCAGCATCTCAGGTCCAACACGACTGTTTTATTTCCTAATGTCTCCAAGCTTTTCTGCAGATTACGTTTAGCTGGACTCCCTCAGAAGTTCTTCAAACTGTCTGAGATACTTCAGGGCCTTAAAGCCGCAAAGTCCAACTGGAGCCTCAGGTCCTCAGATTAGAATCTAGTCGTGTTCTCGGTTCTAAAATCTGACAGACGGGCCGGACCGGACCGGACCGGACCGGGGCGGGGCGGGCCCGGAGCGGATGGAAGGAGTATTTGTGTGAACTAATATAAATGACATGGAAACGCTATAACATAAAAAACGTTTTGTCCTTTAATAAATAGGAAAGACTTATTCTAAAAATTATTTTCCAAAATAATTTTTTTCACAACCCAGTGGAGAAACTCATGTTCGGTTGGCCGGATTAAAAACCCAAACGGGCCGCAGTTTGCCCATGCCTGGTCTAGACTGTTTGCTGCAAGTCACTGACTGGATGCAACCTGCTGGGTTTCCTTAGATAGAAAAACTTTTTATCCAATTTGAATAAATAACAGAATCTGGCTGCACTGTTCAATGATTAGGATTAATTGGAATGTATGAACCTGACTTTTGTGAAGTGCCTTGAGACGACATGTGTTGTGAATTGGAGTTTTATAAATAAACTGAATTGAATTGGATTGGACCTGGACTGTGGAACGAGCTTCTTTTATTTCTAGATTGAATTCAGAGTCTGACTTTAGCCATTTTGGGGAAATAGTTTTCCACAGGCCAGCTCCTGGACTCCCATTAGCAGCAGGCAGAACAACACAGTACAGGGCACAAAATAACGTCACTACCCAGAATACATCACACCATGAAAGGCAGCCTCAGCGGTTCTGACTGCGGGCATCAGGCTTCTGCGCCTCAGTGTCCTTCATCTGCGTCCTGAGGGCAGTGGGCCGAGGCCTTCCTGTAGGGGTTGAGTGGACTCCGGTGGGACTGAGATTGACCTGTGAATGATGCCTTTTTATTGAGTTCAGAAAGGTGAGCCGTGGGCAGGCCAGTGATTTTACCAGCACTGCAGGTCATGCATGTGAGTTTAGTCCGGTTTTTGACAGTGAGCATATTATCAAAGCAGGTGGAGTGGTCCAGTAGCATGGATTGGATGCTGCTTTGGTACGGTGATAGGAGGAGACGTGGAGCATAAATAACTACATATGAACGTTTTGCTTAAAATCCTTTAAATATCAGTTTGCTTTTATTATTTATATCATTTAATTAGATTTTTATCATTTTGATTTAATTGTGTTTTAATGTTACTTTCTTTGTGAATATTTTTATATAAAATGGAACAATGACAATAAAATGTATTTAATCAAACTCATAAAGACAGGACCAGCCATGTCTTCTACGGGAAGAGAGCAGGAAGTTATTGCAGCAGTTTCTCAGATGATGCCCTAACCCTTCCAGGAAAACAATGTGGGCTACATTGATAATTGGCGAACATTTTGGGGAAAACCTGGTCTGATCCGGAGAGACGGCATCCATCCCACTTTGGATGGAGCAGCTCTTCTTTCTAGGAATCTGGCCGAATTTATTAGTTCTCCAAACCTTCCACCAAACCCAGGTTCCAGACAAGCGACCATCCAAGCAGGGTCGTAGTTTAACACACTCCTCTCTGCAGCTTCTGTACTCGCTACCCACCCATTACCCTATTTAAGACAGTGTCTCGCCACCTGGGCCAAAACTCGAATAGATTAAAAAAATTATCTAAAAGAGCGAAATCAGGAAAAATTAATAAAAATAAACACAACTCAGACTAAAAAAAAAAATAAAACAAGAAATGTGGCTTATGAACATAAGATCTCTCTCTTCAAAGACTTTGCTAGTTAGTGACCTGATTTGTGACAATCAGATTGATTTATTTGCCTCACAGAAACCCTGGCTGCAGCAAGAGGATTATGTTACTATAATGAGTCAACTCCTACTAATTATTTAAATTTTTCACATTCCTCGAAATTACTGGGCGAGGAGGAGGAGTAGCAACCATCTTTCAGTCCGATTTATTGACTAGTCCCAGACCAATCAATAGCTACAACTCTTTTGAATATTTAATCCTCAGTTTTCCTCATCCAAATTCGAATAGCACTAAAACCACTTCTGTTTCGTTGTTTTTGTACCGGTCACCAGGCCCCTTACCTCTCAATTTGTTAGATCAGTATTTTCAGACCTTTTATCTGATTTAGTGTTAAATACAGAAAAAGTTATTATAGTGGGGGATTTTAACATTCATGTTGACACTGAAAATTGATATCTTAAATATAGCCTTTAATGGTATCTTAGACTCAATTGGCTTTACTCCGCAAAAACATTAACAAACCTACCAGCGTTTGTCTTCATTCTCTGGACCTTGTGCTGACATATGGCATGAGTCGCCCAGACATAACAATATTTTTTCCCTCACAAACCCCTGTGCTGTCTGACCATTTTTTTAATAACCTTTGAGTTAATTAACCGAGTACTCCACACCTGAAAGAAAATTTCATTATAGCCAGATCATTATCAGACGATGCTGATAACAACCCTTTAAAGAATCTGTTCCCTCTTAAATTTGCTCATTATCACAGAAAAACACCAATGGAGGGGCAATATTTGTCTTACTTACTCCTCATCACACAATTGATTCTCTGTTCAGAGTGTTACTTCATCATTGCGTGGTGCCATTAGACATATGCAGCCCCCTTGAAAAAAGAGCGTAATTATTCATAGGTAGGCGGCTGGCTCCCTGGTTTAATTCAGAGCTGCGTACTTTTAAGCACAATGTGTTAGAAAATGGAGAGAAAATGGCGCTCTACACACCTAGAGGATTCCTACTTTATCTGAAAAAATAGCCTACTGTTGTATAAAAAGACACTTCACCAAGCTAGAAACAGCTTATTTCTCATCCTTAATAGAAGAGACAACAAGAATAATCCCCTAGGTTTCTCCTTTAGTACAGTTGCTAACCTTACACAGAGTCATAGCTCTGTTGAGCCATCCACATTCCCTTAGCTCCCAGCAGTCATGATTTTATGGGATTCTTCCAAAATAAAATTGATTAATTAATAAAGAAAAATCTTTTGACATACTCCTGAAGATGATTACTTCATCCTCAGCAAGTGAGACAACCACATGGAAGTATACTGTAGAACCTGATCTGTGTTTTGGGAACTGTTTTGATCCTGTGGAGCTTCTCTGAGTTATCAGAAATATTAGCTTCATCTAAAACCTTCAACTTGTAGTTAGACCCAATCCCCAACCAAATTATTTAAGGAAGTGTTCCCTCTGATTACCAGCCCACATTTAGATATGATTAATTTATCTTTAGTAAATGGATATGTACCACAAGCTTTTAAAGGTAGCTGCAATTGAAACCTTTTACTACAGAAACACCTTTGCCCCATCGCCACCTTTGAGATGATTAATAAACTTACAGACCGATATCAATTCTTCCATTCTTATCTAAAATTTCTTGAGAACATAATATTGCTAATCAATTGTGGGAGCATTTACACAGCAAGACTGTTTGAAGAGTTTCAGTCAGGTTCAGAGCTCATCATAGCACTGCAAACAGCTCTGCTGAAAGTCACTAATGATATTCTTATGCCTCAGATAATGGACTTGTGTCTGTACTGGTTCTGTTAGATCTCAGGCCTGCATGTTGATACAGTCGATCATAATATTCTCTTAGAAAGGCTGGAATAGGCTGTAGGATCAGGAGAACAGCGCTAGGCTGGTTAAATCTTTTTGTCTGACAGATATCCAGTTTGTTGATGTAAATGATAAATCATCTTTAAACTCCAGGGTTAATTGGGGAGTACCACAGGGTTCAGTACTTGGGCCATTTCTCTTTACTATATAAATATGCTTCCAATATGGTCAAATTATCAGGCAGCATAGGATAAATTTTCACTGTACGCTGATGACACTCAGCTTTACTTACCATAAATCCTGATGACCCCCAAACCAGTTAGATAGACTACAAGCATGTCTTGAAGACATAAAAACTTGGATGACTTAAATTTTTCTGCTTCTAAATTCAGACAAGACAGAAGTTGTCGTCTTCGGACCGGAGTCTTTAAAAAAGAAACTGCTAGTTCAATCACTTACACCTGGATGGCATTAAATTTGGACCTCCGATAATAAAGTAAAAAACCTGGTGTTATTTTAGACCAGGACATGTCATTTAAATCCCATATTAACAGGTTCTAGGATTTCCTTTCTTTCACCTCCGGAACATTGCCAAAATTAGAAATATCTGTCCCGGAGTGACGCTGAAAAAACTAGTCCATGCATTTGTTACTTCAAGGCTGGACTATTGTAATTCTTTACTATCAGGATGTCCAAAAAATTGCAGTTAAAAGCCTTCAGCTGACAAAATGCTGCAGCAAGAGTTCTGATGAAAAAATTAAAAAAGAGAGATCATATTTCTCCTACTTTAGCTTCCCTTCATGGTCTCCCTGTTAAATCCAGAATATAATTTAAAATTCTCCTCCTCACATATAAAGCCCTTAATGATCTAGCTCCATCATACATCAGAGATCTGATTGTTCCATACGTCCTACCACGAGCACTTCGTTCTCAGGACTGCAGGGTTTTACTGTGCGTTCCTAGATTCTCTAGAAGTAGCAATGTGGACAAGATCCTTTAGTTATCAGGCTCCTCTCCTGTGGAAACAGCTCCCAGTTTTAGTCCGTGAGGCGGACACCCCTGTTACTTTTAAGGTTAGGCTTAAATACTTTCTTTTTGATAAAGCTTATAGTGTAGAGGGGCTTAGTTTATCCTGAAGCTATCTCTGTAGTTATGCTGCTATAGCTTAGGTGTTGCTGGAGGACATATAAGACCACTTTCACCCTCTTCGCTACTTTCACACTACTCTATTTTGCTATTATTTCCTGTTATTTCAGCTTTAAACTTTGGTTCTCTCTATTTCTCTTCCTAGAAGCAATACACCGCGCCGGACTCTGTGTCTACCTGTGACACCTTTTCTGGAGAGGGGAATCCTCCAAGCTTCTGCCTGGCAACAAAACTTAATGACTCACCTCTATCCGATGATCCACATGGCCCTGTCTTTCACAGTGTTTAACCCTTCTCTCTCCTAGACATAGCTACTGACTGAGCTTCTACTGTAACTAACTCTATGTGCTCTCTTCAGACTCTAAACTTGAAAAACTGGCTCAGAGTTTATTCTGTTCTTCTTTATAGGTGAAAACGACTAAAGGAGCTACATCCATTAACATTTACCTTTTCCTTCCCATAGAAAGGACTCCTGGATCAGTGCTTCTTGTGCTCTTTGTGTCTCTGCTCTGTTACCTCTCTAACCCCAGTCGGTCGTGGCCAGATGGCCGCTCACACTGAGCCTGGTTCTGCTGGAGGTTTCTTCCTGTAAAAAGGGAGTTTTTCCCTCTCCACTGTCGCTACATAGCATCGCTCAGTATGAGGATTGCTGCAAAGGTCAACGTCCAGTGACTGTCCACTGTCTCTACATGGTCCATCCAGGAGGAGTGTAATGCTGCAAGTCACTGACTGGATGCAATCTGCCTGGGTTTCCTTAGACAGAAAAAACTTTTTATCCAATTTGAACTAAATAAAGAAGTCGGCCTGCACTGTTCAATGATTAGGATTAATGGAATGTATGAACCTGACTTTGTGAAGTGCCTTGAGACGACATGTGTTGTGAATTGGCGCTATATAAATAAACTGAATTGAAATTGAATTGAATTGAAGGTGTCGCAGTGAAACAAATTCAGGGCCAGGTGTAACTTTAATGAAGGGAAAAAGACCGCGAGAACATAAAGCTTGCACGCAATGATGTTCACCTAAGTCCAGTCCTGGAGAGCTACTGTCCTGCTACTTCTAGATTCATCGCTGCTCCAAACCAATTGAATCCAATGGCTGAATCACCCCATCAGCACTCAGTCCTTCAGCTCTGCAGAAGCCTGGTGATGACATTTATTTCATTCAGGTATGTTGGAAAAGGGAGGCACTAAAGCTTGCTCGACTGCAGCTTTGGAGGACTGGACTTGGACAGAAGGAGCTCATTTAAAGATAAGCTCTATCAAAAAGAAAGGTTATTGGGATATTTTGCAGTTTCACTGAATTTGGACTTCCTGACACCAGCTCGAGTTAGAAATTTAAAACATTTTAAACCCAACAGAGGATGGACCAGATCATCCGGGCATTAGTTGGCAGGAGGGTGGGTTGACACCTAAAATCTCCCCTGATGCTTCTCTGCAGACATGTCTGTCCAGCTGTGGTGCTTGTCGTTCCGGGTGCCATACGCTGGTCTGGTTCTGGACGGGGTAAAGACTGTAGAGAGCCGCTGGCGGCCTCTGCTGGCACCTCTGGAGAACCAGACCCTGGCGATCCACATTGCCTGGCGGGACTGGGAGGGGGAAGAGTGGAGGGCAGTGTTGAGTGGTATGTTGGGGATGAATGAGACTCGAATCCAGGAGCTGCTGGACTCTGGGGAGCGGTTTGGTCGCGGTGTGGTTGCAGGTAGGTAATAAACCAAACGTTGTTTGGAGCTTGCAAAATGCCCCTGAAGGTATTACCTGTCTGTTTCTTTGTCAGGACTGGTTGATGTGGGCGGGACCTGGCAGTGCCCCGCCTCCTTGCCAGAGGAGGAGCTACGAGATCTGCAGCGGTCAGCCGTTATTATTGGTCTGCAGGAGAAACACCTGACCTACCTGTCTAATCCCCGCTGGCTAAAGGAGCCTCTGAAAACACGAGGAAGTCGCGACCTTTGGACCGTAGAGATCCCCGCTGAGCTGTTACCATGACGTTCAGTTCAGTGCTACCATGGATGTAGGTCCTGAGGAGGCTGCTTCATCTGTTACCATGGCAATCTAAGCTTTACCGTCCTTATAACGGAAATCTGCGGAGGCCAGGTTTCCTTTCAGAGCGCCTCCTCCTGACCAACCGGTTCTGTTTGAAAGGGACTCCATCTGACAGTGTCCATAAACCTGACCGACTTACTGAGATGTGGTTATGGGTAGCTCAGGTAAACCAGGTGACAACCAGTAGAATATAGATTGCAGAGTGGTGGCCTTGTTTCTGACAGGTGGTGGAAACGATTGGCTCTGCAGCCTGGTTTAAAATATTTTATAGTTTTGATGCTAAATTTCTCACTTCCTGCGTAAAGCTTCAGTTATCACATTATTTCTGTGGTGATTTTACTCAACATTTTTCCGGTTTCCTGTCCAGAAGTTTGAGCCTCATCATCTGAGACTGGATGCACAAATCTGATCTATAAAAACAAACCAGACAGGTGAATAAAAAATTCAGAACCAGCGTTATTTATGCTGGCGCTGATGAACCAGAACTATACATCAGGACCTTTCACATAGATAAATAAAGGCCTATAAGTCACCTTCAGCCTTAAAGTCCTCACAACATCTCCTTCCTCTCCCTGATGATCTCCAGGGTGATGTGGACCACAGATTAACCCAGAAGATGTGAGGCAGTAACACTGACTGCTGTGAACATCTAAACACAGTGGAGACGCTCAGCATAAAGCTGCATGATGGACGCATGGGAGGTGCAGGAAGACCTCGCAGATGAGAGAAATACGAGGGGTCTCCAAGGTCTCCTGGCCCATGATGACTGTGGTGTTAATGTTAGTGTCATAAAGAACTACAAATGGTCACACATGCAATGATGTCATAAGTGGGTGTCGAACGTGAGGAGAGAGACGTTTTTTACAGTAATGGTTCCGATGCTGTAAGGTGGTTGGTGCTGAAATAAAACCAAGTATGACCCGGTTTGATTTACACACCCTTTGTTTGGATAACACGACAATGATGACTGCCTGATAAGCCGATTCAGACTCACTAGAGCATAGCTCTTGGATGTATGTGCTGACCTGGGTCCAGTATTGGAGAGACTGACCCACCAGAACCACGCCATCCCTGGTCAGTTACAGGTGTTAACCACTCTGGGGTTCCTGGCATCCAGCTCTGATCAGCATTAATTAGCTGACAGGTCTGTGTTTAACATCAGTCAATGAACTCTCTTTAGGAGCAACCTGATTCTGTGAAATGATCCAGAGCTCTGGGGTATCTAAGCGCAGTAATACTAATACTAACGTGACCATACATCAGGGCCCGTATTCACAAAGATTCTTGAACTAAAAGTAGCTCCTGGTAACGTTTTTCCAAACGTTACGTCACTGTATTTGCTGCTGAACAGCTAAATAAGGTCATGGACTTCCGGCCGATATATTTCACATATCTGCCCTTTTTATTTCTCGCTGTGATTTTGCAGTCCAAGCTCAAGCATGCTGAAGCTGCAAGAGGATAAGTTCGGTTCAGTTGTTGGGTGTATTAACCCACACAATTTATTACACCGTCCCCCAGAATCAGAACCTCTTCAAAGTTTTCATGGAAATGTTCCCACATCAGCGGAGAAATTCCTCTTCGTCTGCATGAAGCTCTTCAAGGACGAGTTCTTCTGCAGCCTCCTATTTTAGACATGAATTTATTGATTGTGTTGATGTGACATCCTGGCCATTGTTTTAATAGCAGTGTCGGTCATCTCCAACGCTCACCGTCTGTGGAGAAGTTCTCTGGTGTCCTGCTATCTCCTCTCTAGCATGTTGATGCTGTGTGACAATTTAATTTGCTAAGTTTTATTATCATAATCTAAACATTTCTGAATCCAGTCCAGTTCTTTCATCAGTTAATTTCTCTCCACGGATTATCTCTGAGGATCTTTGGGGATATGGGCCTTCATTTCCTTACACCTGTGGCTAACAAACATGCAATATTCTCAAATCTCCACCATACTCACCAACACATCGATTTCTTCCTCTTTTCTGAATGGTTGCCATTGGTAACCATGAAATAACATTAATCTGCTGGCTCATTTAAATACACATTGACAGTCATGAGGTGCTTTGCTCTGCAGTGATTCTTGAGATAAGGGACAAAATGGATTCAAATTTTCCCCAAAAAATAATCTAATTATTCATAAAGCTTATGTATTCAAATATGACAAATAATGTTTTGTTAATGTAAACATGTTAAGGTACAGGCTCCCAGCTGCAACATTTTTATGAAAAAACCAGCGCTGTTTTCGCAGCCTTGCTGCTAAAAACAACTATTTTAAAACTGCAACAAGCAATTGTTATGAGGAGGAGAAGAAAGTGCAGGAAGCGAAGGAGGCTTTTACAGCAGACTCTCATCGCGCCAGTGTTTGTTTGAAAGGTAACTTCAGTGTTATGGCCTAATGACTGCCCAGATTCACTCTGAACCCACTGGTATCTTACAATGTTGAGCCTGGAAAAGCAGTAAGAGAAAATATTTGTCGGCTTGCTGTCTAAAGTTTACGCAGTTCTTATTATTCTGATTTAATGGCTGATTACGTTGACGGTTGTGATTGGTTTTTGCTCAGAACATCATCTGCAGCAGTGAATTGTGGGTAATATACTTCGGTGAAGTCCGCTACGATGCGGGCTTCGTTTGCAGGGAGAGCTTCCGGTGGAATGGCGAGCGAGGCAGCCGCATCCTTCTGAAGCTGCAAACACCGTCCCGAAATTTTATTATGTAAGGTTTGTATATCCACTCCGAAGAGCATTAGTGCAGCATTTTCAACCAGCTACTAAATGAAAGGAGCTAAATCTAGCCTGTTTAGACACTCAGATAAATCAGTGGAGCTTGATTACGCTATGCAAGTTGAAGCTGCTAGCTCCGCTGCTAAGCGTGGTAGAGAGAACCAGACGCCAATGAATACGCCAGAAAAAAAAACAACCGGACAAAAAAGCTAAAGATTCGCCTGATGAAAATGATTGTAACACCCTGAAGAAGGATATTTTGTCTACTATTACTAAACTAGGACAGCGGCTTGATGATCAAAAGGATGACATTTGCTCACAACTACAGCAGCATAGCGCTATGCTAGCCTCTGTAGCAAAAACTACACAACGCAACTCGGAAGATACTGAGGAATGCAAATCTAAAATCAACCTTCTAGAAAAACAAGTTGGCTCTCTCCAAAAAGAAAAAGAAGACTTGAAAGAACGGCTGGTGGTACAGGAAAGACACAAAAGAAATTTGAATCTTCGAATTAAAGGTAAAAAAGAAGACGTGAATGAGAACATTAGAACCGACATCAACCTGCTGTGCAAAGTGGCCCCAGACCTGGCAGAGAACATGGAGGAGGCTGTAGATAGTGTTCACAGAGTGGGAAGAAAGACTGAGAACAGGCACCGACAGATCTTAGTTCTCTTCTTCAAAAGAACCATCCGAGACGACATCTGGAAAAAAAACAAATCATCAGTGGTCTGTAGAGAGGAGGGTGTTCGATTTGCTGAAGATCTGACAAGGGAGGGCTTTATGGCAAGACAAGCAATGTGGCCCAAAATTGAACAAGCGAGGAAGGAAGGAAAAGCTGCAGGGTTTCGTGATCCTCATGGATACATTAATGGCAAGTGCATCGAAGTTAGTCCAAAAGGAGCTGGTTGATTATTCATAATTAATGAAAAGTTAGGTGGAGATGCTCTAAAAATGGGACGTTCACAATGTTCTCTATACTACCTCCCTAAATAATTTTATGTTCTTAATAATATGTGTTCAATGTTACCACTTTTAAGTGATGTTTTCTGTTCATCTTTTAATACTAGGGGTTTAAAAGACTAGTTAAGCAGAAAGCAGTTTTTCTTTTTTGTAAGGGGCAAAGGTCAAATATTTGTTTTCTTCAAGAGACTCATTCTCATAACTCTGATGTTAAATTTTGGTCCCAGCAGTGGGGCGACAAAATTATATTCAGTCATGGATCCAACCGTTCGGCAGGAGTGGCTATTTGTTTTCATAAGTTTCTTGGTGAAGTGGTATTAGAAAGGACAGATAATGAAGGTCACTGGGTTGCCTGTGTTTTGAAAATAGAAAAGGTAATGTTTATTGTAATTAATGTTTATGGTGACAACAATGAACCTAAAAATAGAACTTTACTTCATCAAATTACAGATGTCATAGAAGAGTTGAAAGTAATTTATATTATGGATCTTGTAGTGGTAGGAGGTGATTTCAATATGGCTCCAGATGAATGGATGGATAGATGGCCCTCCAAATATTCACAGTGTCAGCCAAACCCAATTATTGTTAACTTTATGAGTGAAAATGGTTTGGTAGATGTGTGGGAAGAGCTAGCAACCCTGATATTAATACAGTTTTACCTGGTTAAACAACCTTATGAAAATGCTAAAGGAATCCAGAATTGATTTTATTGGTTAGTTTCGGTTTCCACAATGCAGTTCAAAATTTATGACTAATATCTCTATTAAAAAAGCCCCCTAAGTGATCGCTGTATAACAAAACCTGACTATTTTTATCAGACTCAATGTAGGAAAAAAAAAGATTACTGGTAATTTAACTCATCCCTGTTAAAGGCAGGATATGTAATTGCAGCAAAATGAAAGAATTGATTCTAGATATTACTAATGAAAATCACCTTATCTAAAATACAGAAATGGGGAATTTTTCAAATTCTCTGTAAGGACAATTGTCTATTGTTTTTAACAAAAAAAACTAGTTTATACAAAAAAGGAGAAGGAAGATAAGTTGGTCAAAAAATGTGCTTGATTATTCTAAAATTTAACTGGTCAGAAGATGATAAGATGGAAATCTCTAATATTCAGACCGCAGTTAGACCAGTTTTTCCCTAAATAAAGCTCAAAGCGCAATTCATCAGATCAAGGGGCCCCAATGGATCGAAAACGGGGAAAAAAATTCATACTTTTTCATTAGGCTCGAAAACAAATGACAAGAAAAGAATACCATTTCTTCTATATTGATAAATGGTGAGGAATTGTACAGATTCAAAGAAAATATCTAAAGAAATATATAATTATTATAGTAAAATCTATTTCCCATCCTACTGTGAAGAATGCTCTAATTCTTTTTTTCATATGATAAGGGATATGATAACAAAAATTGATGATGATTTTAAAAATCTCTGTGAAGAAAGTTTAAAACTTGGAGAATTAAATGATGTTATTAAAAAATTAGCACCTGAATCGGTTCGAACTTGTCCAGATGGATTTGACTGCAAATTTTCTACAAGCATTATTTGGGAAGATCTTAAACTCTCTATTATTGTGATGCAATTAAAAGAGAGTGATGAGATCGAAAGGACAATTAATGACGCCCCATGAAACAAGGTTGTAATTAACTAATCCCTAAGAAAACCTGAAAAGATGGAACAATATTAAATCAATCTAAGGCCAAGTTACTCTTCTTAATACGGACTATAACTTCTAAACCATGGTCTTAGCATTTAGATTAAAATTAGGACTTTCAAAAATTATAAGCAGCTACACAATCAGGATTCATGGAAGGTAGATCACTCATAATAATAATCCGATTGGTCCTGACCTCAGATTATAACGATCTAGTGGAGAACGATGCTTTAATTTTATTTCTTGAATTTTCAAAAAAGTTTTGCTCTGTCGAACATCCTTTATTTATAATACATTAAAACATTTTGGATTTGGAGAGTATTTTTTTAATATAATTAGGATGCTGCCACATAACATAAACAGCTGTGTCTCCCTCCTGAGGGTACTTGTCCAGATTTAGATAGGGAAGAAGTATAAGACACAAGGGTGTAGTGTTATCTCCTTTGTTGTTCATACTGTGTTTTTTCAGAAATGGCTGTTCCACTCTATTGAAAAAATCTAAAATTGGAGGAATCACCATAGATGGGAAAAAAATAGTTGTAAGTCGACTAGCAGACGATACGACACTGTTTTTTAAGAAAATAAACGAGCAAATACCCTGTTGCCCTTCAGGTGGTAAAATCATTCTCCGGCGTTCTGGCTTAACTCTTAATCTAAAATAAGTGTGAACTTCGGAGTGTTCATGATAGTTTTCGGGAAAAGAGGTTGTATGGTATCCAAGGGTGTGAAGAAGGAGGTGCGTTACCTTGGAATATGGATATCTAATGAGTCTAGGGAGAAAGTAAGTAATGCTAAGAATATCCAAAGACGGCCGACTGAAAAATTCAAAGAAGATCCTTAATAACTGGTTGCAAAGAGACTTGACGTTATTTGGACGATCCTTGTTGACAAAAACTGAATTATTTCTAGACTAATATACCCTGTTCATTCACTACCTTTTTTTGTAAAAAACTACAAAAGTAATAAACAGCCTCATCTTAAATTTTTATTTGTAAAATAAACATCATTATATCTAGAAAAGCTGACATGATTAAAAGTTTCGAAGAAGGGGGAAACGAAAAGCCATAGATTATGAGGTAATGAATGGTGTGTTGAATCTGAAATGACTTCAATCCTTTTTTAAGATGTAGCGAGGACATATGGTTCAGTACTTTCATATTTAGGAAATTAGTGGAATAGATTTCCTTTTGAATGATATTTTTGAGGTTTCTCAGATTACCCATGAAAACTCTCTGCTTTCCACCCAACAGGTCTTGTTTTTGTTTGGAAAATGAGCTATAAACATAATTTTAGTCCACATAATGTCCCATATATGGGGTGGAACAACAGGGGGGGTGTGTCCTAAGAAGACAAAAATCATTATTTAATTGGAAAGAGTGGATGAAAAAGGGAATCTGGTCTATTGTTCATGGGTCGTTTGTTAAAAAACAAAGGGGAAATATTAAAATTGAAGAATTTAGCCATAAATTTAGTTTAATATCTATCCCGCTGAGAATTACCAAATGTGACTTGACAATATTGCCAACTGCTTGCTACAATATAGTTAAAAATTATTTAATTCAATCTCAGTCTCCTAAAATTGCACGAAATAAAAATTACAACATAATTTTTATTGATCAGAAAGTGTAGTAATTTTGGTTTTGAGGATTAAATTATTAAATCATGAATGTAGTTCCTGAAAACCATCTCAATTCGTACATTATATGTAAAGAACTTTTATAAGTTGAAATGTCGCAGAGTTGAATCACAACCAAAGTTTCTGAAACTTCGCTAGGTTCCCCTAGTGAAGTTTGAAATGAAATTCACGTTAAATTCTAAACGAAATTTATCCTTCACAAGAATTCATTGAAGAATATTCAAGTTTGAAACGCAGCAATGTTATTTATTGTAATTCTGCGCTGTGAAGTCAACAGAACATCCTATTCTTTGAGTGTGAAACCGTACAAAATTTATGGAAGGAAATGTCATAACTGTGAAGGTTGATTCTTTCTGCTTAGTAAAGGAACGTTAAATATGGCATGTTTAGTGTAACGGATAGAAAAAGCGTGAATGATTTGGTGAATGACATATTATTTGTGTTGCTAACTTTCAATATTCACAAATGTATTATAAAATCTTTACCTATTTGGATGGCATGGAAAAAGATTTTTCTGTTTATTTTTAAATCTCTAAAAAACGTTAAGCACGGGGGGCGCCTGCAATAAAAGCTTTTCTGCCTCTAATTTGCGACTATAGTTGTTGATTACAAGACCCTGGTAACTCTGCTATTAACCCCCCTTCCCCTTTGTGTTTATATCCCTCTGAGTTTTCAGAGTGTTCTTTGTCAAGAGATGTTGTTGTAGAAGTTAATTCAGTATCCAACAGATGTGGTATGTTGATATTTATATATCTGTCATAGGGGTAATGTTAACTAATAATAATTTGTCTTTATGGATAGTTTCCAGTCAGCTTTATGGGCGTAGTTTTTTGCTTCATTATTTTTCTGTTTGTGGTTGGCATTTCGCTGTGTAGGGACGGGATAATAGTGTGTCCGACTATGCCTGGAAGCGGTCTGCCTTCTTTAAAGCGACGTGAATGTGGTTTCGTTGTGTATAGGTGTATTATAGGGTCATTGGTCTATTACTTTGCTGGTTTGTATATTTCAGAATAAAAATATAAAAAAAAAAAAAAAAGAATGGCGGCCTACGCCGAGAGTGTGGATGGATGTAGTGGCACAAAGGCGGCGGGGCAGAGACCCTCATGGAGAACTGGGAGGAATCCTGACTAGCACAGCGTCTGAAGACCCATCAAACAGTGTGGCCGGTGGGGGACAGTGGTCTCAAGGGTGACGAGGGGCAAGGGGTGGAGAAGTTTGCGGAGTATAGGTGGGGTACAAGGGCCTATATAAAAATATAACGGCACATGGTCTTGTGGGGTGTATTATCGTACATGCCTTCACAATCTTGCACATATGGCCTAGAAATTAAGAATGTTTGTTTACAAAAATTTCGTTGAAAATTTTGTAGACAATGATCAGTTTAATCGGTGTATGGGAGCACACATGAGTGGATTTTTGACATGACGACTTGTGGAAATAAAAACTAAAAAAAGAATACAAACAATAAACCTCTGATGGCTTGCTAGCCCTCACTAGCTGAAAGGGAAGACAAGGTAAGGTGTGTGGAACTGGGGTCCTCAGAGTTTTTGTTTGTAGCATGTTTCTGGATTGAGTGTGTGTTACTCGCGTTGACAACGTAACCCCAGGGCAACAATTTCAGTTGATTTTCGAGAAATAGCATAAAAAGAAAAGATTATATTTTATGCATATGTATTGCATCGCTTTTGACATTATTTAATTTGACGTTACTTATAATGTGTGGTGTCTATTAGTTATGGGCATTTTAGTTCCAGAATTCTGTAATTTGGGTATTGGGTAAACTATTGTAATTTATTGAGTTGTTCTGCTCCAGACAAGGTGATTTTTTACATGGTACACCATCCAGACATACATGAATTTAACAAATCAAAATATTCTCCAATATCATGAACCACTACATTGTTGTAATGGACTGAGCACTGAAGCCCGACAGGTTGTGTTTTGTCCAGTTATTTGAAGAAATTATATTTGTGTATATTGTTTATGTCTAAAATCATACTTTATCCAGCAGCCATGATCTGTCCATCATTGTTCAAGAACACTGTCTGGTCATATTACGGTGGTTGAAGTGTGAAGGGGGGCGTGTAAAGAGAGCAGAACATGAGAGGAAACCCTGGGAAGCAAGACACATGTGAGGGAGCAGAGCTGGGGTGATTTATGAGGGGTGAAACTTAGCTATTCAGGGCTTTCGGGCATAGGGGAGTGTGCGGTAGGAGTGGGTGGGGGTGTAATGACTATAAGGTGGATTTATAGTCTTTAGGCTTCCACAAGGGTTGTTGGCATTTGTGTGGGCGTGAGGCAAACAGTTTTGTAGTTTGAGGGGCTTGCGCTTACAATTGTTTAATAATTGAGGCCCGCCTGATTCATAAAGAGTGGGGAAAAAGCTGTGTGTATCGCATAGGGAGAAGACCAACGGCCATGCAAGGAGAGACAGGTAAGTGACGGGCAAGTTGGGCACACATGCAAAAAGGGAGGGTCACCATGCGTCGGATGTCAACCGTCAGGAACCATCATGCATGACAGATTATTGCTGACAACTGACTGACCGTGAACAAAAGAACCAGAGGAGGATATGAAAAAGGACAGAACTTGAATGCTGAGGGTTGGACAGAGGGAGGTTTGGAAGTGTGTCATGTTGTGGTTTGCAAGTCTTCAGGTTGAGGTCGTATCCTGCAGCGACGCTACGAGGAGGACTGGATTCATATAGATCCTCAGATCCCACAGTCCTTCATGTTTTTAACGCTTCACTGCTCAGAAACACCACATGTCCTCAGGTGCTTCAGAAGCCAGTTAATCACAGATTCATTTATGTCAGGTGTGTTCCAGAAGGGGGCTTCAAGTTTGACGGGCGAGGAGATGGCAGCATAGGAAAGTGGCTTCCAGTATTTGAGTAGCAACAACCTGAAAATTAAAAAACCAAGAGCATGGTTCAATATAACTGTGGGTCTTGAGAATGCCTACACATAAGTCAAAAAAGGCCATGCAGTCAGAGTTATTGAGCGAGACAAAGTTCGCCAGACGCCCAAGCTAGCAAAGAAATGGAGGATACGGATTCAGACCACAGCCGAGAGCAGATGGAAGAAGCAGGACTCATCTTATCTTGAAGACATGAGAAATTTCAGGAAGGCAAACAGTCAGCAGAGATTCGTGAAGAAATAAATGAGAGTAGAGGAGGCTGAAAATAGGATACAAGTGGCAGAAGTAGTAGTTCCGAAGCTACTGAAGCTTCAGATTCTCCTGGACGCAAAGCTGACGGATTTAGAGAGTCGCTCTAAAGAGAAAATGTCAGAATTTCTGGAGTCAAAGGACCGGAGCATTGCTCTCCATAGCAGTGAAACAGCACTCAAAATAACAAATGATCTCGTCATGGTAGCTAATTCTGGACTCCTTACCATCTTCAACCAGCCATCGACACAATCTGTCACTCAATTCTTCTCAAAATGCTATCAACCATTGGCATATCTCACACTCCATTAGACTGGTTCACATCTTACCTCTCTAGCCGTAGTCAGTCCATCCAACTCAAGTCCTTTAAATCCACTCCTTTCCCATCACTTCAGGTGTGCCCCAGGGCTCTTTTCTGGGCCCCCTCCTCTTCATCATCTACCTTCATCCCCTTGGAAATATTCTCCACAAATTTAACATTAATTTTCACTGTTATGCTGATGACACCCAGCTCTACCTCACCAATAAACTTTCGTCCACTCTACTGCCAACCTCCCTCTCGGATTCTGAAATAAAAACCTGGTTCACCCTAAACTTTCTTCAATTAAACTGTAGCAAAACTGAGGCTCTCCTTATTGGCAACAAATCCTTAACCAAAGCCAGCACCTTTTCTCTGATTATTGATAACTCCACTGTCTCACCCTCCCTCCAGTTTGGGAGTCTGGGTGTCATCCTTGGCAGTACATTATTGGATCCTCCTGCTGCTGCCATCCTTGACCACAGTCTTGTCACTTCCCGTCTTGATTGTTGTAATTCTCTCCTCATCTGTGTTCCTCATAAATCTCTCCATAAACTTCAACTGGACCAGAATTCAGCTGCCCGCATCATAACTCAAACCTCCTCGTTCCACCACACCACTCCTGTCCTTCAGCAGCTTTTCTGGCTCCTAGTTTAGTCACGTATCCAATTCAAAATCCGTCTGTTAACATTTAAGTCTTAACCTTGCCCCTCCATATCTGTCCGACCTCCTTCATGTTTCCGTCCCCTCCGGGTCCCTTAGATGCTCCTCGTCCTCCACCTGTCTGTCCCCACTGCCCATCTTACCACCATGAGGAGCACAGTGTTCAGTCAGAATTAAGAAGGATATTTTTGAGTTTATAGAACTGAAAGACATTGGAGAAGGTATACCTCCAATATTGTGGAACCTAATGTAAAGCAGTGCTGATTGGCTAACCTCTAACCCCAGAGACCTAGATAAGCTGCAAGCAGAACTAAAAATGCAGAAAGAAATTACAACACAATTAAATAAGTAAGAAAAACATGACATAGATGAAATCTATACAAGACATGTACACAAACGCTCATTTTCGCAAAACAGGATTATGAGGAAGTCCAGTATTTAGTTAGCTTATAGGTGGAAAAAGCACCAGGCAGAGAACTCAATTCATAAAATTAAAAACTCCATAACTAATTTAATGCACTATAAATTTGAAGATATACAAAATAGCAATGGAATATATTGTCAGACTTTACTCTAAACCCAAGATAGATGGAGTAAAAATGGAAGATTTCTTGGAGAAAATTAACCCCCCTAAACTGACGGATCAGCAGAGTAACCAACCTTATATAGCTCATCTCTTTGAGATGAGCCATAGCTCATCTCAAATCAGGTAAAGCCCCGGCCCAGATGGGTCTCCCTGGTGCTGCAATCCACATTTAATTGAGTCCCTACAAAGAATATAATACCCCCATCTTGGAGGGAAGCAGGAATATTACTTATTCCTTAAAGAGGGGAAGAACAAATCTGAATGCAGTTATAGACTGATTAAACCAGGACTACAGGATCTTTACACATAAACTAGCCAAGAGAGTAGAGGGACTGTTACCACAGATCAATAGTCCGGACCGGTCAGAGACAAACCCAAGATAATATCAGACGGACTAGACATGTAGTGAGCCATATAGTAGAACAGGATTTAGAAGCTGGAAGACTGGGGTTAGATGCAGAGATCTTTTCTGTTAAGAATCCTGGAAAAGTTTCTCGTTTATTAAGACAGCACAGGCTCCATTTGATTACCTGAAAGCTAGAATAAAAATTAATGGAGTAGTTTCAAAATGATTCTCATTGGAGAGGCAGACAAGGCAGGGCTCCCCAATTAGCCCCCTCTAATTTCTACCGAACCCTTAAATCAGTGGATTACACAGAATGACATTAAAGGAAATGTATTAAAGCAGGAGAACAAAAGATTTTCCTGTTTGCAGATGATATAATGATACAGTTGTCCAGTCCACAACAATCTCTTCTACGGTTATTTTCACTGTTGGATCAATATGGATCTTTTTCGGGATACAAATTAAATGTTTCAAAAACACAGATTCTCAGTTTTAATTATAGTCCCTCAAAAAATAAGAAAATCTAGAATCTGAGCTTGGAAGCTGAATCCATGAGATACCTGGGGGTTAAAATACCAACAGACCTGGTAAAACTGTTTTTAATGTCTTTCATTCAACAACAAAATGAGAGAAGACATACGAAGACGGGATTTAATGCCATTTCTAAACTTTGTATCCCGTATTGAATTTGCTTATATGATCGTCTATATATGACTTTATTCCTAAAAAAATGGATCTTAGATAATCTGTGGTTTGAGAACCACAGATTATCTTGAAGAATCTGGAAATGAAGTTAAGTTAGTCTTGGAACTAACTTAGACAATAATTGGTATACCTTTAAACAACCATTTTACAATGCAAGATCAGATAAAACATTTTAATAAAATAATATTTAAAAGAATGATTTGCAGAATAAAAACAAACCTTCTGGGCCACTAATTGTCAATGGTGTTTAATTAACTGCGTTTATCTAAGACAATATTTAAGGAAATATTTTGAAGAACCACCAAACATTTCTGGATAAATAAGTCTTAATGGTGTTTAATTAGCTATCACCTTTAGAAAAAACATTTTGGGAAATATTTTTCTAGACTGGGAACTAACAACCTTCCTGGATAAATGATTCATAATAGACTCATAAAATGGTGGCGAGTCACCTTACCTTAGCCACATCACGCCAGACACCATCAAGCACCCTGTGGGGGTGTGCCCTTGTGCTGTGTGGAGGGGATTCATGGCGTTTGGGTTCAGGGGCATGTGATCGATATCAGTGTCCTGGTTTGGGGTGGCCCTGTGGGAAAATTCATGTTGGGGATCATTGGGGGTGGGGGGCTGTTATGGAAATTCTTTTATTTAGTGCTCCAAAGTATTCCAAAGTGCTGTGAACTATCATTTACCTCTCTCCTCTGACCTCTGTGTTTAGTACTTATAGAGGAGTTGGTCTGTAAAACCATTACCAGAAGTTTAATGGTTAAAACACATCCTGCAGGGTTGTGTCTGAGGAAGAGCAGATAGCTGTCCTCATAAATAACTGCGTTACCTCTGACCCCAGGTGGGGTTTAGAGGACCATGTCTCCAAACTGTTTTAAGTTGAGGTAACACCCACATACAGTTTAAATACGGTCTGTAAACTGTGCTCTGGGCTCTGTTTCACTGACTTGTCAGTGACATGGTCTTCAAAACGCTGTATGCCTTTGAATAAACTTATAAAGCCAAAGTCTGGATTTTCTCTTGTTGTGAGTTAATTTCTCTCCCACTTTGATAAGAAAAATTCCACTATAGGGGCTCATGGGGTTAGGACTGGAATTCATTGGGGGGTTGGGACCATTTAATCCTGTGGCAGCTCTGGTTGGCGGGCTAGTTTGGACCATATAGACCCCTCTTTTGTACATGGCCCCCTCTCCAGATGAGGATGGGGGTCTTCGGGGACTGTGGTCCGAAACTGAGTTGCTCAGGTTTGGGCACCAGCCAAGGTTCAGGTGCTGGGGCGGTCTGCCTGTCTCCACCTCTGGAGGGAAGGGGACCACCTCCTGGGTCCGGTTGCCCCTATGGGGTATCGGCACCTGGACCTGGGAGTATAGAGTATGTATGGGGAGTGTACAGCGACCATTGTTGTTTGTCTTTACTTTCGGTGCGTGGGTGTGAGTGTTTTTATGTGTATGCATGAGGGTGGGAATTGTGTGTGTCTGTTTTTTGTGTCAGGTTGGGTCTTGGACTGCTCCCTCTCCTGGATCAGTTTAGGAACCCCATCAAATGTGGGGCCTATTTCCTCCCCGCTGGTGTACTTGTGGTTCTCGGTATCGAGGGCTGGGTGCTTTGGTGTGTGCGGCTCACTCCTATTGGCTTGCCATGGCTTGGACCCCTGGGCTCTGTCGGGCCTCTGCTTGGGGAGTGACATGTCCCGGGGTCTCTGGGTCCATGGCTGGATCTGCTCGGGCGTAGATGGCTGCCGATGGGGCCTGTGGGCTTGTCGCTGCAGTTCTACACTGTGGCTGCTGGGAGGTTTCCCTGGGACTCACCTCTGCTCTTCTCTGGGTTGCGGTAGTTCCGGCGGTGGTTCTGCTGGGGTTCCTGTGCTCTGGGGGGTCTTTGGATGTCTGTGGCTCGGATCTCCTCCGTGTCGGTCTCTGGTCCAGGGGGGCAGGTCTGTGGCTCCTCACACTCGCTTTTGCATATTTTAATGTAGAAACCTTGTATACACAAGCACGCTCACACTCAGACCCACAGGTGTCTAGATTCAGGTATAAACAGATACACAAATGTTCTATATTGAGCCGCATTTACCACTAAATACATCTTGCATTCATAAGTACCGTGCACTTTTTGGTAAAAGGCTGTTAATATGAATGTTTCTAGAAGCAAGCAGGGTGTTATTTTGTATTCTCTTCATCCTCCTTTCTTTCCTCCATTCTTTTCTCCTCATTTTTGCCCCACCTCTTTCGTGCTTTTTATTTTTCCTTTTCGTTTCCGTGTCCATAACAATTGAAATAATCCCAAAGCAGTTTAATAAAGTTTATTTTATAAATATCAAGCAGAGCCTTAAAACATTAGCTGTAATGCTCCACTTGTGAAAGTAAATCTGTTGGGCTTCTTCTTGGCACTCAGACAATAATTCTGAGCTACTCAGCCGGACAGGACACGGTTAAACAACAAAAAATGCAGTGCAATGCGGTCTCAGTGCCTTGTTCTCCAGGTCATGGGGGACAATCTGCTTCAATTAGGGCTGCTTCTGGAGGCCTCAGAAGTCGAGCCACACTCATCTTATTACTTCCTTTTATGAATGAATACTGGGTACTCGAAAAGCAAAATCATTACTTAACTTTGTTGCATACAATCTGCGTGATCGAGGTCACTTTTGGATCCAGGTTGAACAGTTATGTCTGATCGCCAGCAAGGAGACATTCGCGTGTTGACCCTCTCCTGTCCGGTTGTTGTCTGAGACACGCATGGAAAGAGAAAGAAATGGCATCAACAGAGTGGTTTTGTTTCCGAGTGATGTCAAGAGGATCCCAGCTGCAGCTTCTTCTCTTCCTGGGATGCTAGGAATAGGTTAGTGTGATGTTGAAAGGTGCAGAGGTCCATACCGGCCTTTGTATACAGTTTAAAGTCCATGTTCAACTTCATGGCTGGGGTCCCAACATCATTTCTGAGATTTTTAAGATGGAATCACTTTTTCCATAGGACTTCAGAAGGGTCTATTTAGGAAAACATGGATTTGATGTTACACTAGTTCAACCATTTTTTTCCAATTCAATTCAGTTTATTTATATAGCGCCAATTCACAACACATGTCGTCTCAAGGCACTTCACAAAAGTCAGGTACATGCATTACAATTAATCCAAAATCATTGAACAGTGCAGTCAGATTCTGTTATTTATTAAAATGGGAAAAAAATTTTTTCCCTATCTAAGGAAAACCCAGCAGATTGCAATCAACCCTTGACTTGCAGCATTCAACCCCTCCGGATGAGCATGTAGAGACAGTGGACAGTCACTGGCCGTTGACTTTGCAGCAATCCCTCATACTGAGCATGCATGTAGCGACAGTGGGAGGGAAAAAACCCCTTTTTAAAACAGGAAGAAACCTCTAGCAGAACCAGGCTCAGTGTGAGCGCCATCTGCCCCCCAGGCGGGGGGTTAGAGAGAACAGAGCAGAGGCCCAAAGAGAACAAAAAAGGGGCACTGATCCAGGAGTCCTTTCTATGGGAAGGAAAATTTAAATGTTAATGGATGTAGCCCCTTTAGTCGTTTCACCTAGAAAGAAAGAACAGATTTTAAACTCTGACCAGTTTTCAAGGTTTAAAAAGAGTCTGAAAGAGAGCACATAGAGTTTTAGTTTTACAGTAAAAGCTCCGTCAGTAGCTATGTTTTTAGGAGAGAAAAAAGGGGTTTAAAAAAACTAAAGACAGGCCATGTGGATCTCGGTAGAGGGTGACCCAAAGTTGTTGCCAGCAGAAGCTCGGAAAAAACGATGCCCCTCTCCAGACAGTTGTCAGGGGTTTAGACACAGAGTCAGGCCAGGTGTAGCTTCTAGGAAAAGGGAAGAGAGAGAACAAATTAAAAGGGTTTAAAAAAACAGCAAATAATACAAAATTGGAAGAGTAGTGTGAAAAGTAGCGAAGAGGGTGAAAAGTGGTCATTATGTCCTCCAGCAGCCTAAGCCTATAGCAGCAAATTTAAAAAAATTAATAGCTCAGGATAACCCTTAGGCCTCTAACTATAAGCTTTATCAAAAGGAAAGTTTTTAAGCCTAGCCTTAAAAGTAGACAGGGGGGTCCGCCTCACGGATTAAAACTGGGAGCTGGTTCCCCAGGAGAGGAGGCCTGATAACTAAAGGGGATCTGCCCCCCCATTCTAATTCTAGAGACTTTTGGGAAACCACCAAAAACCTTCAGTCTGGAAACGAAGTGCTCTGTTAGAACATATGGAAAACAATCAGCTCTCTGATGTATGATGGAGCTAAATCATTAAGGGCTTTATATGTGAGGAGGAGAAATTTTTAAAATTTCTATTCTGGATTTAAAACAGGGAGCCAATAAAAGGGAAGCTAAAGTAGGGGAAATATGATCTCTCTTTTTAATTTTCATCAGAACTCTTGCTGCAGCATTTTAAAATCAGCTGAAGGCTTTTAACTGCATTTTGTGGACATCCTGATAGTAAAAAATTTACAATAGTCCCCAGCCTTGAAAAACAATGCATGGACTAGTTTTTCAGCATCAATCCTCGGGACAGGATATTTCTAATTTTGGCAATTTCCCGGAGATGAAAGAAGGGAAAATCCTGGAAACCTGTTTAATATGGGATTTAAAATGACATGTCCTGGTCAAAAAAACACCAAGGTTTTTTTTTTACTTTATATCGGAGGTCAATTTTAATGCCATCCAGGTTAAGTGATTGACTAAGCAGTTTTTTTTTTAAAAACTCCGGGTCCAAGACGACAACTTCTGTCTTGTCTGAATTTAGAAGCAGAAATTTAAAGTCATCCAAAGTTTTTATGTCTTCCAAACATGCTTGTAGTCTATCTAACTGTTGGGGCTCATCAGGATTTTGGATAAGAAAGCTGAGTGTCATCAGCGTAACAGTGAAAAAAATTTTATTCTATGCTGCCTGAAAATTTTTTTACCTATTGGAAGCATATATATAGTAAAGAGAATTTTGGCCCAAGTACTGAACCCTGTGGTACTCCCCAATTAACCCGGGAAGTTTAAAGATGATTTATCATTTACATGAACAAACTGGAATCTGTCAGACAAATAAGATTTAAACCAGCCTAGTGCTGTTCCCCCTGATCCCTACAGCATATTCCAGTCTTTCTAAAAAATATTATGATCGACTGTATCAAATGCAGCACTGAGATCTAAACAAAACCAGTTACAGACACAAGTCCATTATCTGAGGCCATAAGAATATCATTAGTGACTTTCAGCAGAGCTGTTTCAGTGCTATGATGAGCTCTGAAACCTGACTGAAACTCTTCAAACAGGTCATTGCTGTGTAAATGTCTCACCTTTAAATTAGCAACTATTTTTCTCAAGGAATTTTAGATAAAAACGGAAGATTGGATATCGGTCTGTAATTTATTAAGTCATCTCGATCAAGCGAAGGTTTCTTAAGCAAAGGGTTTAAATTACAGCTACCTTTTAAAAGCTTGTGGTACATATCCATTTTTACTAAGGTAAGATTAATCATATCTAAAATGGGGCGGTAATCAGAGGGAACCACTTCCTTAAAAAATTTTGGGTTTTGGGATTGGGTCTAACATACAAGTTTTGAAGGTTTAGATAAAGCTAATTTTTCTGTTAACCCCGGGAAGCTAATCCTCTTGCTGCAGCCAGGTTTCTGTGAGGCAAAATAAATCAATCTGATTGTCACAAATCAGGTTCACTAACTAGCAAAAGTCTTTGAAAAAAAGGAGATCTTATTTTCAGAAAGCCACATTTAATTGTTTTATTTTTTTTTAGTCTGAGTTTGGGTTTTTTTTTTTATGAGATTTTCCCTGATTTTCCTCTTTTTTAGATTTTTTTTTAATCTATTCAATTTTGGGCCGTGGGCGAGACACTGTTTTTAAATAGGGTAATGGGTGGGTAGCAGTACAGAAGCTGCAGAGAGGAGTGTTAAAAAACTACGACCCTGCTTCCTGGCCTGAACCCGGGTTTTTGTCAGGGGGTTTTTTTTTGGAGAACTAAAAATTCGGCCAGATTCCTAGAAAGAAGAGCTGCTTCCCCCAAAAGGGGGATGGATGCCGTCTCTCCCGGGATCAGACCATTTTTCCCCAAAATGTTCGCCAATTATCAATGTAGCCCACATCGTTTTCTGGAACCCCCTTAACACCAGCGGTTGAATGACAGCATGCGGCCTAAACATGTCGTCACTGGTCAGATCGGGGAGGGGACCAGAGAAAAATGACGGAGTCCGACATTGTTTTGGCAAACTTACACACCGAAGCAACACTAACTTTAGTGACCTCCGATTGACGTAACCGGGTGTCATTACCGCCAGGGGTAAAAACAATCTTACTGTATTTCCCTTATCCTTAGCCAGTTTTTTCCAGGTATGATTTTTGATGTCGCCCGTTCTGGGCCCCGGCAGACATTTGACTATGGTCGCTGGTGTCCTTTTATGCCCCGTTTTCTGACTATGGAGCTGCCAATTACCAGAGTTGGCTTCTCAGCGGTTGTGTCGCTGAGGGGGAAAAAATCTATTAGAAACACAGACGGGTTTGGTGGTGACCTGTGGGCTGGGATCTAGAACTATGCTTCCTGCGTACCGTCACCCAGCCGGCCTGAGATCCCGGCTGCGCGGGGTCTGCCGGAGGACTGCTACGGGGAGCTACCCTCGGTGGCTCCGCGCTGGCTAAGGGGCCTCGGCTATCTGCTGGTTTTTTCAACAGCGCGGAGCCGGGCCTCCAAATCCGACACCCTCGCCTCCAAAGCTACAAAATGCTACATTTATTACACGTACCATTATCACTAAAGGAGGCAGAGGAGTAACTGAACATCTGACACAGAGAGCAAGAGAGAGGAGGAGACTCAGAAAGAGAAACAGCAGAACGGGTAGCCATGGTGGAGCTAGAGCTAACGCTAAGCTAGCGACCCCTTACCACTACTAGAAAAAACCGTGTAAAACACGGAGAGTCGCCAAACGTTAAATACAGCAACAGAAAGTATGTGTTTTAACGTGCTTATGTATTATAACAAGTAAGAGATATCAAAGTAGAGAGAAATCAGATCAAACGAGAGAGCCTTCACACACCAAACAATCCACCAAGTGCAAAACAGGAAGTGACGAATACGCCTTACCACGCCTCCAACGCCTTGGAGATCCTGGCCAAGGCGTTGGCAGGATTTGTCTACATTAGACAAACCATCATTTGTCTAATGTAAGGTTTTCGTACTCATTTGTTTTCCTTTTTCTTTGGTATGAATTGTGCACCCCCATGTTTCTGTTCTATAAAGTTGTGCTCTTCATTGCACATTTCACAAATTTAATCCTTGATATGGTGCAGGGAGAACCAATCATCCTTCTCTTAACATTTGTGAAATGATGTAAAGCGATGTAATTGAGTGGTCATGAACAGATGAAGGGATGTGAATCTTTTATTACGTGAACATGTAAACCATAAATATTTATAATGAAGAGAATAAAAACCCAGCTGGTTCTGACCCTTTACAAACTGTCACACCTCCTGAACCCGACTACTGCTTTCTGGGCATTACTGAAGCAACCTCTGTTCATCCCCTCCTGGTTAAGCAGGGTATGGACCTCTGTGTTAGATGATCACCACAGCTCATCTTCAGGTAACATTCTCCCTGCTTGTGTTGATCTGAGTCAGATTAGAACAAGTTCTGACTCTGGTCAACTTGAACACAAGATGTTGTTTAATCTTGCTGAAAACAGGAAATCATTCAGTCAGGAAGTGGTGGGTCCTGGACCTTAAGGATTTAATGAGGTCAGAAAGCAAGCAGGAAATTCCCCAGGAAGCTCCAGCTTCATCAGCAAACCGTTCTCTACAATAAAAATCTCATAGCTGATCTCCAGAAAACAGCTTGGAAATAAAGACAGATCAGGTTCTGCTGGTGACACAAATTTTATTCACCCCAAAACACAAAGCCCAGTTTGAACAAAACACAAAGAGATCCCTTCAAAATGTTAAAGGGACTAGCCACACCCTACATTAGCCCCGCCTCCCAAACTGATTGGCTGGTGTTCAGAACAAAGCCCATTGTTCCACATCACCCTCAAAACAAAACTTAACCTGGTGATCAAAGTAGGTTTCCTCCATTTTCTAAATGTGACTATTCTGAACAGGAAGTAACTAAGGCGGACATGTCTGAGAGGTAAACCAGTGCAGCAAACAGGATACATGCTAAAAGTTAGCTGAAGCTAACATGTTAGCACTGAATACATTCTTCTAAATTAACGTTTTATTAACTTTTAAAATGTTATTTCTGCTTCATTATGTGGAAATTGTCTCATGACCAGGAAATTCAACAATTTGGAAGGGTGCCGTTAGCAACATACTATCACTTACATAGAGGGGGGGGTGTAGTGTGTGGGTGTGTGGTGAGGGTGTGGGGTAGTGATGTAACCAACCACATGAGCAGGATTGGGGGCTGGGCAGTAGACTCGGGGGGCATGGCCTGACGTTGAGAGTGGCCCCCAGTGAGCAGAACTGGGCAGACAAGGATGGTAGGAGGGATGATGGGGCAGGTGGGGAGGGTGGGGGAGAGGTGGGTGAGGAGCTGCAGGCAAGTAACCAGCGGTGGGTGGAGCTTCAAAAGGCAGGTGTAGTAGTGTGGGGGAGGGAGGGCTGTTTGATCTGGGTAGAGGAGTCCCGAGGGGGCCGAGCCTGGAGAAGCTGAGTTGATGGAGGAGGGTCCTTCCACTGAGGGGGCGGGTCCTGGGGAGAAACGTCAAGCATCAAAGTGTTTTAGGCTCCTGTTTTTATGTCTACTCAAAGTGAAGACTTGTCTACCTTTCTGAACGCAGCACAGGTAAGACACTGAGCAGCGCTCAAAAGGTTGTGTCATCAGTACTGACCGCTGCCATGTCCCTCCGGCTGTCCGTCAGCTACTCTGGAGGAGTCTGGGTAAGAGGAAGGGGGCTGGTGGGCTCCCCGGCCGGTCTCAGGGAAAGACATGGGGGCGGCTGGGGGCAGAAAATGCACAGGAAGTTAATCACCAGGTCAGAGCTTCTGCAGTTTCACCAGCCTCAGGAACAAAACCCAAAACCTTTTAGATAAACTTCATCTTCCTATCCAAGCCGCTCTGTCCGAATTAAAAAATGGATCAATAGTCAGGTGTATAGAACCAGACGCTGTCCCCCAGCTCAGGTTTCTGTTACTACAACAGTTGGTAGGGACATAAAGTTCTGCATCATGATGTGTGTGCATATTCACACAGTTTAGTTAAAATAGGTAGAAACTTTTCAGGCTGAAGTTATGAGTTTTTGATGCAGCATGAGCAGAATAAGGACTAATGGTATCTCACAGATTGACTCAACACAAGGTCTGCTGTATTATATCCGTGTTTTGCTCAGAATAAGACGCTGATTCTCAGTGAGATCTGTATGAAAAAAAAGTTAAATGTAGCAAAAAAATAAACATCTATGTGCAGGAATATTCCACATCGCTCAACAGATCTCTGGAGATCAGACTGTCAAATACCAATCATTACTATATAATCACACACTGATCCAAGGACTGCCAGGACACAAGACGTGGTAACGTATAACATTTCTGAGCCTTTCAATAAAATATTTGGCCAGCTGGAAGGAATTTTACCGACCACCACACCCACACCTGTTACAGATCTTTGAGACCAAGGGTGCATTTCCTTTGCTGGAACCAGGACCAACTCTGACTAAAACGGGTCAAACTACCTCCTGCCAGGGAAGTAGGACCTCTTTGACGGACCCTGAACTAAAAGGTGCAGCTTTATGGTGGGAGGATGCTAAACATGTCTCACTGGTTGAATATCCCCAGCATTTTATTCAGTCAGATCCCAGTTTAGACTGCTCTGCAGGTCATATTTTCTGTTAAATTTGAAATGACTCAACAGGAGTTCTGGATTTTTATTTGCAAACTGAACCTTTCAGCACAGCCACCTATGCTAAATATCAGTGTTTTACAGAGTTTTGCAGTTTTTACACGAAATGCTCATCAAAACCTTTGAGAGATTTAACCAATAAAATTAAAATATTTTTCAGCGATCAAAGCTGATCATTCACTAGTTTTAGGTTTGACTGGAGCAGAGCGCTGCAGCAGCATGTCTATCTGGGTTTTATCTTCCTACCAGACATCTCCCACCTCTGGATTATAACAAACGTCCTCCGAGTTTAAACTGTCTAAACCCGTTCTGGACTCTGCGGCTGTGTTGTGCAGATATCTGTGTTCTCAGATGACAGCAGCACTCTTGCAGGAGGAGGAGCTGTGTCAGTGGGACATGACTTATATAAACGGCCGGTTTTAGAGGGACCTCGCAGGTAAAAAGGTTCCAGGAAGTCCTGGAGGAAAAACTAAAGATGGGCAATCTCCTTCCATTTATCAAATATTTTATCCTCACATTTTTATTCATCATGATAAACTAAACAAGTTTACAAATCTCAAGAACAAAGTACTGTTGGTGTTATTTTTACTATAGTTTCCACTGTTTGCAGAATATATCAGTATTAACATAGCAAGAATAAGAATAGCTCTTTTAAGAGTCACATTTGTGTTTATCGAGCTGTGTCAGCAGCGATGTGGTCCCAGCTGCACATTTGTCACTTATTGTAATAAATACCACAAAATATCATGATCAACGCTGAAGTCCATACCTTCCCCATCAGGAACCCATAGTCCCAGAAAGCTGATGGAGAGCAGAGCAGAACGAAAAGACAGGAAACTGAGACTGACATTTTTAACAGTCATATTGCAAGGTCATATTTTCCTAATATTGTTCAGCAGGAAGGATTCCCAAACAGTCCAACTGCTGCTGAATATTTAGTGAATTAATCCAGAGCTGGTGAGGTTGGAGAAATCACCTGAGACAGAAACCAGCTAAACTACACTATCACCAAGATTGCGTGGAGAAATTACGGCGTGCACTTAGTCAGGGCCCGCTTTGCTTTAGCGATGCACCGATCATTGTCACACCTGATTACACGGTGAGTGTGGCCAAGGCACAGGCAGCTTTTACAGAGGTAAGGAGGCTCCTTCGCAACCGGCAGGATGCAAGCTACGAGTTACCATTTCCAGCACGGCTTTGCATCACTCCCGGATGGGAAGACAAGGAGTTTATTGATGCGAATAAAGCCATGGACTACGTCAAGAATAGAATCGTCACAGCCACGGGTAGTGGGGTCAGCGAGTGACTGTGGGTGCAGCTTTCCATGACCATCTTACTTTTCAGGTTGTTAGCCTTTACAAGTTCCTTATGTCCCGCTTCAAATATTCAATTTTTGTCTGACCTCTTGCATCATTTCAGGGGATTGTATTTCAAGTTTATCTTTGGCTAAGTATTCATTTGTTGGAACCTTGGTCAGTCATACATTTGTCTTATTTTTTTTTTTTTACATACGCCTAGAGGGTGTCTATAAGGACATCAGCCTTTTGATTTGTGAACACCACTGTTTTCTTTTAAATGTATTCTCTATACATGGACAAGGCAGGAGTCCGAGCAGTTACAGCTGTGTTCCTCGGTAGTAGCACATATTTCATGTGTGGATTTCTTGTTAAGAGTTATCTCCGTGTTCTTGTGGGACAGAGGGTTGGGTCTATGCCGGATTTGTCCGTTTGGGAGATGTTTCTAGTCAGGCATCTACTTCTCATAGTTTGTGTATCAAATATTTTACTTATCTAAATATGACCAGTGTTAAAAATACTCAATATTGTAATGGCTGCTCAGTTAATTGTGAGCAGGAATGTAAAATCCCTTAATAGTCCAGTGAAATCTAGGAATAAAATGACACATTTGAAACCGCTTAATACTGATATAGCCTGGAGACACGTGAGTTCGGCAGATAGTGTGCATCGTAGCAAAAAATGGTCTGGTAAGGTGTTTCAATCTAATTTCCAATCCAAATAGAGAGGGGTAGCCATCATGATTAGTAAGCAGGTACAATTCACTGCATCTAGTGTACATACAGACAATGCTGGGCGTTATGGTGCAGTGGTGGGGAAGTTTAATGCGATCCCTGTGGTTTTAGTTTCCGTCCGTGCTCCAAACTGGGATGACTATACATTTAATACTTTTTCTTCAAATATTCCAGAGTCACAATTTCATAATTGGTGGTGATCTAAATTGTGTGCTTTCATCCTTTGATCGTAGAACAGTAGGAAAAGTTACCCTGACTAAATCTGCTCAATTAATTCATTCATTTCTTGAAATTTATGGTCAGGCTGATATATGGCGCTTCCGAGATCTTACTTCACATTCGTATTCATCCTTTTCCCCTGTTCATAAGAAGTATTCTCGAATTGACTATTTTTTCCCCGATAAACTGATTTAAGCTTTTGTGAGGGAATGTGAATATGAGGCCATAGTCATTTCTGACCATGCTCCTCATTATGAAACCGATCATCCCGGTCACTCAATCTGTGTATCGTCTTCGGCGACTTAAGCCCTGTCTTTTGTCGGAGGAGGACTTTATTAAATTTCTTACATGGGAAATTAAATTCTTTCTTGATATCAATCGAACGCCAGGGATGCCCCTCTGTACTGTCTGGGAGTCATTAAAGGCCTACTTGACGGGTCATATAATTGTATTTGTTGTGCACAGAAAAAAGAAAGCTCAGAACGGTTACGACGGCTAAATGATGAGATTCTACAGTTAGACTGAATACAGCCACTCCCCTTCAAGATTTAGGGAAGAAACGTTTTTCACTTCAAACTGAATTTAATACCTTGTCCACTCAGCAGGCCGAATATCTAATATCTAAATCTAGACATGGGTACTATGAGCATGGGGAAAGCAGAGTGCTTGTTCGCTCACCAGCTGTGACAACGTTCAGCGAGCAACACTGTTCCAGCAGCCTCAAGGCACTATGTGAAGTGCCTTAAGACGACATGTGTTGTGAATTGGCGCTATATAAATAAAACTGAATTGAAATGTTGCGATCACTGTACACTTCTGAGTCATTTGCTAATCCATCTGAATTAGAGGATTGTGGATGTTAAACTTTCCTCAGTAAGTTCTGATCTGGCTGACGAGTTAGTGAAGGATTTTTCTGTAGCGGAAACCATTTTTGCAATCAAGGAGATGCAAAAGGTAAGTCCCCGGGGTCAGGTGGCTTTCCAACTGAATTTTTAAAGAAATTTTCAGATTTGCTGTCCTCTAAATTACTGTCGGTTTTTTGAAGAATCTTTAGTTACATCATCATTACTACTGTCCATGTGTCAAGCTGTAATCTCGCTATTACTTAAATATAGTGATCCTCTGGACTATGGAATATCGACCTGTGTCACTTTTAAACACTGATGTAAAAATCTTGAGCGGTTGGTCCTCACGATTGTCTCGCCTGACCAGACAGGGTTTGTAAAAAACCGCCAATCTTTTTTGAACATTAGGCATTTAGTTTGATGGGTTATTCACTCCCACTCCATCCAGTCAAAGAAATGATGAGGTCATACTCTTGCTGGATGCTGAAAAGGCGTTTGAGCGGGTGGAGTGGGACTACCTGCTCAGGACTTACGAATTGTTTAAATTTGGTCCTAAATTTATATCACTAGTAAAGTTAATATATTCTTCTCCAATGGCGGCAGTACGTATCAATTGTAATATATCTGTCTACTTTGAATTACAGCGCGGTACAAGGCAGAGATGCCCACTTTCGCCGGTTCCTTTTGCCATTGCAATGGAACCCTTGGCGGTAGCTGTACGGCAAAACTATTAAAAAAGGTATAAATCTGTCGGGCACAGAGCATAAAATTTCTTAGATGCCAATGACAGACTTGTATAATTCAGACCCTCTCACTTGCATTCCTGAGTTACTTATCTTGCTTCAAAGATTTGGAGGAATATCTGGTTACAAGGTGAATCTGCAGAAAAGTGAGCTCATGCCTGTGACCCATATAGAGGGAAAACTTTCAGGTACTGTTCCATTTAGATTTAGCTTTAAAAAACTTAAATACTTTGGTATTTGGTTAGCTCATAATTATAAGGAACTTTATAAGGCTATTTATCTTCCTCTCTTGGTGAATCTTAAGCAGGACATTGCCAGATGGGAAGTCTTGCCTCTCTCCCTTGGTGGAAGAATTAATTCAGTCAAAATGAATTTACTACCTCAATTTCTCCATTTGTTTCAGACCCCGCCAATGTTTCTTATGAGATCATTCTTTTCCAATCTGAATAGCCAGTTATCAACCTCTATTTGGAACAAAAAACCTCCACGGATTAGCAAGAAGGTGCTGCAACTGTCCCGTGATCTCGGGTGTGTCACTTCCAAATTTCTTGCATTATTACTGGGAAGGTAATATTAGGGCATTATTGTATTTTCTGAAAAAAAAGATACTTCTGTCCTTGGCTAGGTGGCTTTGGAAGAGGGCCTCAATTACATCTAGTTCTCCCGCTGCTTTACTTTGTTCTCAGTTACCTTTTGAACCAATCTTGACTTATCTGCATGGTTGTTGGCAATTTATTTTTGATACTTTCTCTGAGATATGTGGCAGAACTGTACACCCATCACAGTTTATTTCACGGTTTGGGGTGGTCCTGGTGGATGTTTCCTTCAACAGAGGAATAGGATTGCTTTCTCTGTTGGCCAGGAGACTTATTTAGTGCAGATGGAAGGGCGCCCATCCTCCGGCACATGGACCCTGGATAAGAGAGGTTATTTATATTTGGAAAAAAACAGATGCACTGTGTAAGGGTCTGTTGAGAAATTTTATGATACTTGGTACCCATTTATATCATATTTTGAAAGTTTGTCAGCAGATACACTTGTATGATTGTCATAAATGATCTTGCCCTATATGTATGCACATATTTTTGTTGTTCGGATGCATGTCTGTTATGTTCATGTCTGCAACTGATGCGGTATAGAAGGGGTAGGAGGGATTTTGTTGTATGTTGATATACACATATATACATACACACAATTTGTTTCTTAATATCAAATCAATAAAAATACTTGTTTAATGAGTACAAGCTGTATTGTCAGATATTTCAGCTGAACAGATGTCATCACATCACCATCAGAAACAGGAGATGCAAACATTCTTGTTCAAAAATGAATTAATTTTACAACTAAAAGCCAAGAACAAAACTCTTGGTTCTGAATGTTTGGACTTCCTTCAAACTGCTTTTAGTTTTTTCTGTGACTGTTTCTCCATCATAAAACCAGAGACCAGGGTCCCTATTCCGAAAGACGAGTCTCAGCTTCAGTGATTCAATTCTCTGCTGAGTTTGACCCCGTTTCTCGGGGGCCCTTTATTAGGGGCCATTCGGTCCCTGTACGAGCGGAGCAGGAGTTTGGTCCGCATTGCTGGCACTAAGTCAGACATGTTCCCGGTGCATGTTGGACTCCGACAGGGCTGCCCTTTGTCACCGTTCCTGTTCATAACTTTTATGGACAGGATTTCTAGACGCAGCCAAGGGCCGGAGGGGGTCTGGTTTGGGGACCAGAGGATTTCGTCTCTTCTTTTTGCAGTTGACGTGGTCCTGCTGTCCCCTCTAGCCAAGACCTACAGCATGTGCTGGGGCGGTTTGCAGCCGAGTGTGAAGCAGCTGGGATGAAGATCATCACCCCCGAGGATCGACCAGAAAAGGTAGGCTTGTCCTCTTCAGGTTGGAGGGGAGTTCCTGCCTCAAGTGGAGGAGTTCAAGTATCTCGGGGTCTTGTTCACGAGTGAGGGAAGAATGGAGCGGGAGATCGACAGACGGGTCGGTGCGGCTGCCGCAGTAATGGGGGCGCTGTGCCGGTCCGTTGTGGTGAAGAGAGAGCCGAGCTGGAAAGCGAAGCTCTCGATTTACCGGTCGGTCTACGTTCCTACCCTCACCTATGGCCATGAACTTTGGGTCATGACCGAAAGAACAAGATCCCGGATACAAGCGGCTGAAATGAGCTTCCTCCGTAGGGTGGCCGGGCACTCCCTTAGAGATAGGGTGAGGAGCTCGGCCATTCAGGAGGGGCTCGGAGTAGAGCCGCTGTTCCTCCACATCGAGAGGAGCCAGTTGAGGTGGCTCGGGCATCTATACCGGATGCCTCCTGGACGCCTTCCTCGGGAGGTGTTCCAGGGACGTCCCACCGGGAGGAGGCCCAGGACACGCTGGAGGGACTATGTCTCTCGGCTGGCCTGGGAACGCCTTGGGCTCCCCCCGGAGGAGCTGGAGGAAGTGTCTGAGTGTCTCTACTGAGTCTGTTGCCCCCGTGACCCGGTCCCGGAGGAAGTGGAATATGAGTACGGGAATTTAGACTGGATTCAGAAATGTTTAAATCATGATGATGAAATTTCAAATGAATTGTCACACAGCATGTTTGAATGTAGCTTATTTACATGCTCTTCATTATTCTGATTTGCTTATGTTTACTCACCATGCTGGTCGTTTTCATACTGCATCTATTTCATATTAATGTGGACACTCAGCAGTCACCGTTTCACTGTGATCTCCTCGTTTAATGAGGTTTAGTTTGGTAAAACGACCAAAACAAAACGGAGGAAAAAAGGTAGAGAAAAGCGAAGTGAACAGAGGAGCAGAGCCTGCTGGTGGAGGAGAAGAGAGGAGTGTTAAAGGTAGATTTGGTCCTGGGATCACGGTGGGAACCAACAGGCAAGTCTATTTATAGCACATTTCAGACCATTCAAAGTGCTTTACATGATGAGGAAATTGTATATTGCAGTGACATGATTAAAGTAAAGTTGGACAATAAAATTTTTACAAATGTTTATTTTTGAAAACATTTTACAGTCTGTAATTATTCAAATAATTCTGTTATATATCGTTTGTAATTTTGTTAAATGTTTCTTAGAATACAGTCACTTGGAGCTACTTTTATGCTTAGGATTCTTGGTGATTACAGGCCCAGATGTATGGACAGGTCATATTAACAATGCCATGGTGAACAGGTCCATGTTGCAGATGTCACTTCCTTTACCTTTTGTTGTCCAGGATGAGCTGAGATCTTTACCTGACAGAAAGAGGGAAATATTAACACCTGCTACAGTTATTAAATCTTCTACTCATTTGTAATTTAAATAAGGTTTAAAGTATTCCCCCCATAGATCAGGATATAAAACTGAGGGCGGCTTACCTCGGTCTCTTATAGTTTGTTGTGGTCCTCGCTCTGTGTAAAATGTTCTGCTCCTTCCTTCCTGGTCTGGACTTTCATCGCATCTCTCTACTGGAGAATTTTAAAATGAACCTCACCTGGCACCAACTGTCATTCACCTACGGCTCAGGAGGAGTAAATACATCCTCACCTGTCCGGGGTGTTCCGCCCCCCCGCATGCATAAGAACCAATAATTGATGGATTTCATTTGCCTCCATTAATTTTGTGTCATTTTAATGTCACCCCTTTAATTCATAGTTTAGTTTTTGTCCACTAATGAAATATTTGTCAGTTTTATTCAACCAGATGAACATCGTTCTACCTGCTGCTGCTGCACAGAAAAGACCCTATGTTTGGGATGGACAATATAAAAACTCAGTTTCACTTCTGAATCAGAGCCAAGTGTTTGTCTCCTCTTACTGGATCACCTGAAACCTCCTGAATGCCCTCTTTGGACCAGAACATCTGAAGAATGAACTGACTGCATGTCATTAACTTGGCCTCCAGACCTTTGGAACATCTCTGACCAGAACAGGTTTCTAGGACTTCCTTCTTTCCATTGAGCTACAGTCCTGAGGTAAAACCATATTGTAGGCTCTCACCGTGGGGAGTGGGCTCCTGGCTCAAGTAGGAGGGGTAGTGTTGGTAGGGATAAGCCGGGTCAGGCGAGGTGGGGGCGTAAACCTGCTGCTGTTGCCAACAGCTCTGATGGTACCACTGAAGGAAAACAGAAGTTAATGTACAGAGTGAGGCTGAAACTGGACAATCCCCAGTCAAACCCATTTAACATCCTAACATCTGTGTGCTTGGTGGTACCTGAACTCCCAGGTTGTAGTAGTACTGGAGGACCCTGCAGTCTGAACACAAACACCTTTAGATGTCTAACTGACCCATGTGACCTGGGATGAAAATTTACCAAATGTAACCTCTAACCTCGAGGTAAATCACTGCCATTGGGGTCATAGGAGTAAGGGGGCGGAGTCACCACAGTGCAGAGAGGCTCACCCAACTCGTTAACCAACCAGGGAGCAGCAGCAGAGATTGTCATGGCAACTGAGTACAGGAAACAACTCGTCAGATCACAGCTGACATGAATCATTTTCTGCATATTACAAGGCTACCTGGACGTGTCTGAGCATGTGCAGCTGGTGGCAGGTGAGGAGCTGCAGGGACTCTAGATGGTGAGGGTGGTGAGGAGGAAGAAGAAGAGGGGGAGGAGCAGATGACCGGCAGCGGCTTCACAACCTGAAAAAAAAAAAAACCCACCTAGGGTAATTCACCTGAAAATTTAAGCATCAACATCAGAAAATGGGAATAGTTGATGATGAATATATCCTAAACGAGAACAAGGAACAAGCTCATCTGTTAAATGTCTGAGTCACCGAGACGCTTTGTTGCTCCTGCAGCGTCAGATCAGACTTAAAATATTTTACACAGTTCAACCCATCACTGAGGTCATACCTCAACCAGCCGGCAGGGGGCAGGACAAGGAGTTACCTAAACCTAAACAAGCCAATCAGGGACCAGGACAACAGCCAGCAGGGGGAAAGAGGAGGCAGCAAACAAGCCAGCCAGCAGGGAGCAGTAGAAGGTGTGTTTACCTGCGGTTTGTAGCTGTAGGACATATCCGATCTGCTAGGAGAGTCTGTGGCGCCTCTTTCCTGTTCATCCTTTCCCAATCAGACAAAAACATCTTTCATCACAATCTTATGACATCACTGGAAACATGACCTGATTGACATGTCAACTTCTGTTCAGTTTATGCAGCCTTCCTGATGAAGCTGAGCTGCTTCCAAGTGGGATTCAGGGAACTGCAGCTGAAGGTTATTCCCACCTGAGTTTCGACAACTGCAGAGCACCTGGAGGTGAAACTAGAAAATCTGTTTTTCCAGGAACGTGATAATTCCTACTTCTTTTGTCAGACAACTTTACTCAATAAGAAATGACCAGTTTATTTATACAGAACCATTCGAACACAAGGTATCCAAAGCAATTTACTGGACAGCAAAAGACAGAAAGAAAATGCATAAAGGAAATCCAAATTTAATATTTAAAGCCTATGCAAATCTAATCTTCACTCACTCAGTGAGATTTTCTGATTGGAAGCTGCTGTAAAACAAAATATTTTCAGTCCAGATTTAAAGGAACGAACAGTTTCTGAACATCTCAGGTTTTCAGGCAGTATGTTCAGGAGCTAATGAGTATATTAACTAAATACCGCCTGACCTTGTTTGGTTCTGGTTCTGAGAACAACGAGTCAGCAGGGGCCTCATGTACAAAGCGTGCGTACGCACAAAAATCTTGTGGTGAAATGTTTTATGCATAACTCGGCACATGCAAAAATGAACATTGTGTAAAAATGTGCGGCAGCTACGCAAACGTTTTCAATCGACAAACTACAGAGAACTAAACCTCCCCTAGAGCCACTGAAATATGATTCCATTCAGTTTATTCATTTCATGGAGCATCAAACTTGATGTTTGTTCATGAGTTTGAGCTTTGATGGTTTAAACCAGAGCGAACTGGGAGGAACCGTGCGTCTCCGGTACCAGTTCTCACTATGCTGCAGTTCTTTCAACTGGAGCTTTTCAGAGGGAGCTGACTGACAGGTTGGGTAATTAACGGTCATCCCTTAGCCGGGCCATGCCAGCCATATAGTATGTTGCTCAGATATATATTAAATTCCCCTGAACTGTGGCTAAAATGGTGAATAGAAAGCATCTTTATTCATTGTAGGTTCAGCCTATTTGTGATGCGCAAATGTGTCCCAAAAAAAAAAAAGGCAACGGCACGTTGGCCTCAACTGAAGATTCCTTTAAACTATAAAGTTGAATCAGTTGAATGGTTTCTACTGCAGGTATGAAAAGCAGCAGTTCACACCTCAACCCAACTCCTCCACGTCCCATTCAGACACCAATTCTTGCCTCACACACCCTGCACACGCAACTGTTTAGGCTTTTACCTTCAGGTGGCGCTACAGAGCGCTGTCTGCTAAAACCAGCCTCCACAGAGACAGTTTCTTCCTCCAGGCTGTTTCTCTGATGAACTCTTGACAGTCAGAGCTCCAGAACACCATCATGCATACTTGGACTGGTCCCACATTATATTCTGTTATAAAGTCAATCGTGTTTATATGTACATTTAAAAAGATATTCTTTAATATTGAGAGCAAAGTGGAACGGAGAATCCCCTGTAAATTGGGATGTATGAAGGCTACGTGCGCGGTGACGTGTCTACGCACGGTTTCTACATCTGAATTTTTTTGTGCGCTGCAAGTTTCAGAATTTCTCCCTACTGCAAACGTTTAGTATGAAGCTGATCACTCTTTAGGACATGAGGCCCCAGGCCTTTAAAGACAAGGGGCCACATGTACGAAAGACTTCGCAGCTTTCATCCTAAAAGTTTGCTCAATGCTGATCACTATGATGTGAATATGCCTCCGATATTTCTATGAGAAAGACTGTCACCACACACTATGCAAAGAACTTTAAACCTTTACAACCATTCAGGGCGTCACATAAAAAATAAAAAAAGACCTGTTAGTCCGCCTCTAAAAAGTCCACTCTCAAGTGGAGGAGTTCAAGTATCTCGGGGTCTTGTTCACGAGTGAGGGAAGAATGGAGCGGGAGATCGAAAGACGGATCGGTGCGGCTGCCGCAGTAATGGGGGCGCTGTGCCGGTCCGTTGTGGTGAAGAGAGAGCGAGCCGAAAAGCGAAGCTCTCAATTTACCGGTTGGTCTACGTTCCTACCCTCACCTATGGCCATGAACTTTGGGTCATGACCGAAAGAACAAGATCGCAGATACAAGCGGCTGAAATGAGCTTCCTCCGTAGGGTGAACGGGCACTCCCTTAGAGATAGGGTGAGGAGCTCGGCCATCCGGGAGGAGCTCGAAGTAGAGCCGCTGTTCCTCCACATCGAGAGGAACCAGTTGAGGTGGCTCGGGCATCTATACCGGATGCCTCCTGGACGCCTTCCTCGGGAGGTGTTCCAGGCACGTCCCACCGGGAGGAGGCCCAGGGGACGGCCCAGGACACGCTGGAGGGACTATGTCTCTCGGCTGGCCTGGGAACGCCTTGGGCTCCCCCCGGAGGAGCTGGAGGAGGTGTCTGGGGAGAGGGATGTCTGGGTGTCTCTGCTGAGTCTGCTGCCCCCGCAACCCCGTCCCGGATGAAGCGGAAGACAACGACGACCGTTTAGTGCTTTATTGACCGGTATCAGGAATTTTAAACGTATTCTTTCACTAATAGGGATCCAGCGCCAGTTTTGGGACCAGAAATGATGGTTTATTTTATCCGAGGTAAACTGGAGGAAGTTCTGAATGTTGTGGACTAGGTTTTCATGTGGTGACAGAAATGACAAGTGGTGCGTCATCAGCATACAAATGGTAAAAGATGCTGCAGTATAACCTGAGCTAGGGGAATCATATGGATGTTGAATAAAAATGGCTCGAGAACGGACCCTTGGGGAACCCCAGAATTTTTGTTTGCCCAGATTTTGTTACAAAACGACAGAAAGAACATCTTTCCACTGCAGGCAAATGTGGCCCAAATCAGATTTTATGAGGGGCAAGTGACCAGGTCAGACTCCTTAGAACAAGTGTGAACGCGCAGATCTGGCCCATATCCGACTATTTCCAAGTCACATTTGATCTACATTCATATGTGGTCCTGAATCCGACTCGTATCTGATCCTTTGGAATGTGACTCAGTGGGAACGACCAAGGCGGATTAGATGCGACTTTGACGTCACTTTCCATCGCATTCGTCACAACTTTGCGCCGCCCAGCAGGAAACTGTAGCAGTTAGCAAAACATACGGGGGGCTAAAATAGAACTGCACAGTGGAGAGACAGCGAGACGTTAGAGCTAGTTAATAAAAAGAGATAAAACTTTATTCAAGCCTAATTGAGAGGTTTGTCTGGATGTGGGAATAGTTTGTATTGCCTTTAACATGCTATCAAGATTATCGAGCAGGTGATGATCTGCCCCTGCTGGAGTCCAATACACTGGATTGGATCAAGTCTTCTGGCTATGGAGTTGAGAGGAGGTGCCGACATATACGAGTAAAAGTTGCCATCCATATGATAAAGTTCTGAATAAACTGTCTCTGTAAAGTGGTTAACATCCCTGCCCCACCATAGCTGGCTGTGTCTCCGCATCCAAACAGTTTGTCTCTGAATTGGCAGTCAGATCCCCCTAAAACGTAACAATAAAGAGTTTCACTCTCCTTTTATTCACGTTTCCCACACAGCACCCGCTGACAATTCAATTCAGATTTATATAGCGTCAATTCACAACATATGTCGTCTTAAGGCACTTCACAAAGGGTTTGGAATGGTGTAGGGCTATAAATGGCTTCTGCAATAAATGGCTTCTGTGGTGCACTTAAACCATAACACCTGTTTCTCCGTGTTTACCGTGGTGCTGCGCTCGACGACGCTCGTATTGTTCTTTTGCGCATGGGGGTCAGTTTGGAGCCGCAAACAATTCACACTGAAGTCAGATATAGGCAACATTTTCTAAGTAATGGAAACGACAAGCATTAAGACCTGCAGTGGGAATGTAGCCAATGTAATCCCTGTTTCACAAATAAGATCTGTTCTAGTTTAGCACAGAACCAGACATTCTCACCCATTTTTCCAGCCCATCAATCAGGATGTTCCGATCAAAACTTTGTCAAACGCACTGAGATCCTGATTGCTTTACCTTCCCTGGCCCGGCTGTAATCTGTGCCTGAAGAGATCAGGTTAAGATGAAGCAACATTTGTGGGGCGAGAGAGATCAAACCAAGCGAGGTGAAGAAGGGTTGGACTGATATTTCAGATGTATTTTTCCAATATTTATACACTTAAAATGAGGAGACTGTGGCTCAGTGGGAATAGTTGTCGCCTTTCATCCTGAAAGTTGTGGGTTCGATTCCATCTGCTTCCTACTACATGATGTGCCCCTGGGCAAGGCCCTTCACCGCAAGTTGCCTTCCAATCTGCATATTGGTGTATGAATGTGTGTGAGCGAGTGCGACAGGGTAAATGTGGCTCTAGTGCTTTGAGTGGTTGAAATGACTGGAAGGGCCATCCAAGTTCAGTCCATTTCCTATTTAACATCAAGTCAGTTCAACCTCTGGAATATTGATCTGGTCAGTTCAGTAGTAGAGGGCGTTGTTAATCAGTTAAGCTGGTTTGGTGTTAATGAAGTTTACAACCGGTTCACTAAAGAGGCAACAATGAGACGAACCCAACCCAACCTATGATCTTCTCAGCAGTCCTGGTTACCATCTGCAGTGTCTTCTTGTCTGCAGCCCAGCAGGGAGCAAACCACCCAGTGGCACCGAACATCAGCAATGACTCAATGATGGACCGGTAAAAGGACACCATCAGCTGGGAAGGTCCCAGCGGTTCCTTCGTAGAACCTTTTTCACCAGTGGCAATGTTTTTGATGACCAGTTCCGATCTCCTGACATGTGTAACCCCAGAACCTTGAGGGTGGCCACTCTCTTCACCGACGTAGACAGCTCAGAGGAGCATGATCTCGTCTCTGCCTCCTGAAGTCAATGACCATCTCCTTGGTCTTGGTGGCGTTCAACAACAGGTTGTTTATTTTGCAGCACTGTGAGCTCCTGTATTTCCTCCTGGTTCCTCTTGGATCTCGTCTGTTCCAGCAGTTTTCTTTGGGCTGGTTGCTAGCAGAGCATGCCTCACCTGATGGAGTAGAAGATTCAGAGGGAGAAGACTGAAGGGTTGTCTTTGGGACTCTGGGGGTGCTGCAGGTCTGGATACCTCAAGCGGGAGAAGAAATGATTGAGTTCCTCAGCTAGTAAGGCAACCCAGCAGCGGGAGCAGTCAGAGTCAGTGTCTCTACTAGCAGCATGAGACGATACCTGGACCCTACAGACCTGTACAGGACAGGATAAATGACGGCACCCGACTCCTTAGACCCGTTGTTAGTCCCTCCTGGTGCTGTGGTTCCTGGGTTCCTCCTGGTGCCTGATAATGCCCGGTTTCATGTGGCAAGAGTATGCAAGCAGCTGGCGGATGAAGGAAGCGACACTGAGTGGCCTCCATCCTCCCCTGACCTAAATCCAATAGAACATCTCTGGGACATCATGTTTAGGTCCATCTGAAACCACCAGGTTGCACCTCAGACTGCCCAGGACCTCAGTGATGCTCTGATCAGGATCTGGGAGGGGATAGCCCAGGACACCATCCATCATCTCATAAGGTGCTTGACCCAGATGTTGTCAGGCATGCATACAAGCACCTGGGGGCATAGAAACTACTGATGACCATGTAGAGTTGCTGTGAAGAAATTTCAGCAGATTGGACCAGCCTGCTGCATCAGTTCTGTGTTTAAATTTCTTGGTGACATCAGATTAGGCCCTCTGTGGGGTGATCATTGTCATCAAATGATGACATCCTGTTGTTCCTGACACATTACCCATTCCATATCAGGATGGAAGTCCAGCAAGACTGTTTTTCCAGTTGAGATCTGAGTTGTTTTCAAAGGGCTCCTTTAATTGTTTTGAGCTGTTTTGACCATAGTTAAAAAAAGCACATTGAGAAATAGAGAAGTTTTGGACATGTCAGACTCCGAGGAGCAATCACATCCCTCTGGGTCAGAAAATGGGGAGCAATATTTCAGGTGACGATAGAAAGCTGGTGGGCAACAAATCAGGCTCTGGATTTTAGGTTCTAAAGTGTTTCTGTTAAAGATCCATAATTCAATTTGAACTCATTTAGATGCTATAATGGTTCTGGAGGACGGAGACGGCAGCAGCTAATCAGAGGTGGAGACACATTCTGATGGTTTTATTTTGAGATCAGATGCGTTATTAATGCAATGTTTTTGATTACCTCAGCTCTGGTTCTGGTTCTGATTGTAGGGATACTTTAAATAGCAAACAGAAATGATCACACAGAAACATCAGTCAGAACCACATCAGTAATGTTTAGACCCCTGGAAAGAACCGGGCCATGACCAGTTCTAGGTGCTGGGAGGAGCTTTAGAATCTGGGCTATATCGTTGCAGGCTGTTGTTGGAAAGCTCTGTGTGATTAGATACCAGATAAGCTTCGGAGCGGTCTTCTCTGGTTTATCTTCTGCATGTTTGGGCTTCTCCGCGCCTTCGTTCTCAGCTGACGGACCGGAGAAGAGTTCTGATGCATTTCAAGTCTGTCTCTCTCTGAAGAAGATGCCTGCGTTCTGAGGAAAAACTAACATGGTCATTAAGCTGCAGAGGGTGAGGTCACCATGTGTTAACAAGCAGTGTGTTCAGAACCAACGGCTGCTGAACCGCTCAATACCTCTGCTAACTGATGGTAGTGGACCACTGATACGAACCCGTTTCCCTAGAGAGCAAATTATCTCCATCAGATCCAAAAAGTCCTGCTTTAAGACTTTAGGCTCGAGTTCGTCCCAGTCTGCAAACCGACCTTGTCAGCTATAGGGATTTCTGTCCTGTAATGATCCATTTCACCAGGAAACCAGAACACTTCTCTGATTCTACTGTATATGTTCTCACGTCTTTAACAGCAGAGTTACCTACAGTTGGAGTTCGAGGCACAGATGCAGCTTTTCCTGCAGCGCTTAACCTCTAAGGTACTGTCCAGTGTTGATATGGGTTCTCTTGGTCATCAGGGTTCTACAGAAGTGGGTCAAACCTGTTCATTAGCCTCACAGTCTGCTTTATACAAGGTTTGATGGGCGCCTTTCCTCTGGCTTTGATTTAGGGGCCTTTTTTTGGTACTGGTGTCAAAACTGATCCCACCATCAGCCAGTCCGTGAAATCCCTGTGTGTCTGGGTGTTTTGGGTCAGGTCTCCCCTTTGCCTTTAGACGGTTCCAGGGAGAACTGTCCTCCTGAATCTGTCCGGTGGTAATAAATCATGTTACAGCAGGTACTGTTGGGTCTGAATCCATTTATCTTCATAGTTCTCCTCTGCAGTTTTGATTCCAGCAGGGCCAGCCTAAAACATCTCCATATATTCATCTATTTCCTGAGAACTGTATTAATGTTCCGTCCTTTAATGCAGAGGAGAACCAGGATCCAGACCCTTCTTCACCAACAGCAGGCTAAAAACGGACCTTACAGTAGTCGTCTCACACAGTCTGGTGTCTACAGTAGTGATAATTGTTAATCAGCCCGACTCAGACAAAGCTGATGCTGAGGTTTGGCTCTTTACGGTGAAGACCTGGGATCAACTGACCAGAGAAGAAAACCATCAGCGAAAACGAACATGAGCACCGAGACATCAGAGCTCGTTTCCTCATCCTCTCTCCTCCGTCCAGAACCTTTTCCTCACAAATTTCTCCTTCCTGTATTGATGCAATGCCTCCGTGTTACGACTAGAGTCGTAAGGGGTTTCCTTTTTTCCTTTTAATGCAAATCTAAGTGTGCAGGTACCGAGTGCTGATTGGATCCCGAAGATCGGAGACAATGGATTGGTGGACCGACAAAGATGACGTGCCTTAAAGACACGATGTGGACTGCCTGTCATCCCTTTTCTCTGCTCATCCCAACTGGCTACACATTGTTTTTGCTGTTAAAAGCAGACCTTGTACATGATGTAAGGAGGAGTTTGTAGGAGTGAACTGCCGTTTGTGTTGTACTAGTTTTCTCCTGTTTATTTTAGTTAGGGAGGTAAATTCTTGTCATTTGGTTTATCGGTTATTTTTATTAGGCAAGTGTTGCTCATGGAGATTGTTCCTTTGGTTTGTTATTTTCGGCCTTGGTTCACTCTGAAGACTAAGTATCTCCTCCCCTGTAAGCAGAATGCCTGTTGAACAACTTTTAATAAATCAACAGACTGCCTGTTGGATCTTACAACTGTCGTGGCTACTTGGGATTTGTTGAGCATTGGGATCATTCATTATATGTTGCGATCTGAGCCTTCCCTTAGTGGGGTCGTAACACTGACTCAACACTCTGTCATTCTTGATGGGCTGCTAGATGTGTTCTTCTGTCACCAAGATGGTGCTGCTCACCTGGACCAGACTGAGGGCTCAGTGGGATCAATGAGTGATGTGTTCAGGAACATCAGGGAAAACTAAGCTTCCAGTGCTTTATATGCAGAACATTTCTATGACCATTTATAACAATGCTGACAGTCATGTCATAACTCACATGGCATAAAAACAAATTTTCAAGATATCGACACCTTTAGTAACTGTCCTAATACATCATCCTTGCAGTTCATTTACTGTTGGCTCTCAGCTGGGATACTGATTTATCCAATAAAAAAAAAGGAAAAATCTAAACTGTTGAAAATGAAAATGTGGACCCTGAAGGTATGGAAAGGTAACTCCTTTTCCAATAATTGGAAAGGCAGAAAGCAGCGGCTTGTCAGTCTGATTGGACTAATCAGGATTGAGGAGACAGATCTGCAGCGCCTCCTGCTGACCAACCAGGCTGTTACACCTTGTGTGGTATCATGAGGAAGGAAGAGCCAGGTGTGAGCTTACCTGAGTGGACGAGACCTCAGTGACTGTGTAAACACCTGATGTCTGGTAGCGCTGATCTAAAAAGGATCAAAATGTCACTTCCTGTTCCAACAGCAAAATTGCCAGCATAACTGTTCTGCTGGTACTTACCCTGAGGGCCGTAAACGTACTCCTCCGTGTATTCAGCTGACAGAGAGATCACAGGACACGTCACACATCACATTTAGTATCAAGCTTCAGTTCGAGCTTTTATTTTGAAAGTTTAGCAGGAGCTTACTCACTCTGATCCTCCACGGTGCTTGCATCCTCCTGGTCCTCCTCGGAGGAGCAGACCGGTGTGTTTCCAGGGGGAGATGCTGGGTGGAGGGCCCCTGTGGCCCTCTGAACTCTGTAGGTAGAGCCTGGTGGAGGGGGTGGGTCTCCAATGGCGTTGGGAGGAGCCACAGCAGTGCCCTGCAAAGGAGACGGGTGGACATGTTGGAGAGCTGAGGGCTGCAGATGAGTTCAGGAGCCACTGAGAAAAACAGGTCAGAACCAACAAGAGAATCTGGTTTCTGTAATGTTCAATGTTTCTGCATCCAAAGCCAACGATAATTTAAGATTGCTGTTAATATCAAAGCTAACGGGAAGCTAATTAGAAGAAGGACCACTAGTCCGGTTCTGTCAGGGGTGCCAGTGTCGCAATAGAGGAAGTGCTGTAGAAGAGGTAGGAAAGTACAGTATAGGAGATGCTCTCTGATGAGCTGGGTCTTCAAGGGTTTCTTGCAGATGGACAATAAACACCCAAGTCTGGTAGCATCTCAGTTGAGCAAGACACTTCAGACACTCCTTGCCTACTGATGGTGGTCAGGGGGTTCAGTGGCTCCGATTGTATGGCAGCCTCACCTCTGTCAGTCTGACCCAGGGCAGCTGTGGCTACATTGTAGCTCACCACTGTCGGTGTGTGAATGTGTGTACGACTGATTGTAGTTGGAAGCTCTTTGGGTCTCCAGGGACTTGATAAAGAGCCGACAAGTACAGACCAAATAACGCTAAAATAACAAACTTTATTTTAGACATGAATTTATTGTGTTGATGTGACATCCTGGCCATGGTTCTGATAGCAGCAGCATCGGGTCTTATGCTGGTGTTGGGGGGGGGGGGGTGCAGGTAAAAGAGGAGCCTGAGGAGCTACAAGAACAAGGAGTTCAGACCAAAGCACTGAGGTTCCACTTTATTTAGACAACAGCTGGATGATTTATGGTGGAAAGGAAGGATGTAGCAGTTTTACTCTGTAAGCCATAATGATCAAAATTACAAGGAATTAAAGCTTTAAAATATTTTACTCTATGTGAAATTAATCACTATGAAATAACTGCTCCACTTTCTGAAATGACTGGCAGAATAGATGTACCTGTGAAAACAATCTGGACCGGTGACGTGACATAGTCCTCCCCGATCTAAATCTGACATGTAAATCTACATTTTTGGACTGCTGGGCTAGGTGTGTAATGTCCACAAAGAAACACCATGTTTGAGAACAAGGTGGTCCATAAGTCTACTAGGTACCAGGGCAGCTCAGGCCAAAGGTTAATGATCCATTTTGTCATATCCTCACACCTGCAGCAATTTATCTTAGACATTCGTGTAAAAGAGGAGCAGAGCCTTCATCTGACCATCAGGCGGTGAGTCGAATCTGATGGTGGGGGAGGCTGCTGAGCAGACCTGGCAAATCCAGACACGGTGAGTGAGAACGTCTGACAGAAGATCCTGTTTAAAGATCTTTCAACATCTGGGAGAGTTCCCCTTGTTTTCTGATCAGAGTTTGAGACACATAAGCTGAATGGGCCATATTCAGGGCTTATGTCAAGCTGAAAGAGATGACCTTCAGGGCTTGGTGTCTTCTGGAGACTCTTGAATCAACTGACAGGTGACCTGGTGACTCCAACAGAAAAGGGAGCTCCAACATCCACCCACTGATGATTCTGAGCTGGAAAGCAACCTGGTTCTGAAGTGACAAGTGTTTCTGGTTTCTCACCGGCATGGCAGGGAAGACTGCTTCACTGGCATCGTCCAGCTGGTAGTAAGCAATAGGTGGGTCCAGGTCAGCCGGTTCCTCCACCGCCTCTGCAGGAAACCCGAACTGACAGTCCTTATTGACAGCCACCAGGTGGCGCCGACTGCGACTGCATAACATTAACAAAATGTTAAGGAATCAGTTTTGCATAACAGTTCTGTTCTGGTTCGACTCAGCAGGTCAAGATCACACATAATTCTTTGGAGTAAAAGAAAACAAAGTACATCATCTGACCAAAACCTATAAATAATTATTCCCCCTCCTCCCTCTGCTGTGCTATAGCTCCACCATCAAAAGCCCTGAAAAAGGATTCCAACCATGACAGTACGGCTGATTCTGATTGGTGGGTTTTTTACCTTCAGCATTAGCTGAAGAGGGAGGTTGGTCAGTTTTAATCCAGACGTGGTGACATATTCAGAACTGAACAGGTTAAGTTCAAGTGAACCAACTTCATGTTAGTGGAGCAGGATATTAAAATGCCTGTGACATCGAATTTTTATCAATGATCCAATTTTATTTATGAAAGGAAACATTAATAAAAATTTTTAAGTAAATTCATGCTGCTGAAATGAACAGTTGTTGATATATGGTCATAAATTTCACTAAAAAGACACTTCCCGACTACTCCTTTGCGATGTTTATGACGTAAAAGGGGAAGCCGGCAGTAAACTGACCCCGGCTGCAATGGCCGACAACACAGAGAGCAGCTAAGAATCTGATGTTTCTTTAGATATACAGGGGTCGGACAATGAAACTGAAACACCTGTCATTTTAATGCGAGAGGTTTCATGGCTAAATTGGACCAGCCTGGTAGCCAGTCTTCATTGATTGCACATTGCACCAGTAAGAGCAGAGTGTGAAGGTTCAATTAGCAGGGTAAGAGCACAGTTTTGCTCAAAATATTGAAATGCACACAACATTATGGGGTACATACCAGAGTTCAAAAGAGGACAAATTGTTGGTGCACGTCTTGCTGGTGCATCTGTGACCAAGACAACAAGTCTTTGTGATGTATCAAGAGCCACGGTATCCAGGGTAATGTCAGCATACCACCAAGAAGGACGAACCACATCCAACAGGATTAACTGTGGACGCAAGAGGAAGCTGTCTGAAAGGGATGTTCGGGTGCTAACCCGGATTGTATCCAAAAAACAAAACCACCTGAAGGCGGTGCCGTGTATCAGGATGACAATGCACCAATACACACAGCAAGACTGGTGAAAGATTGGTTTGATGAACATGAAAGTGAAGTTGAACATCTCCCATGGCCTGCACAGTCACCAGATCTAAATATTATTGAGCCACTTTGGGGTGTTTTGGAGGAGCGAGTCAGGAAACGTTTTCCTCCACCAGCATCACGTAGTGACCTGGCCACTATCCTGCAAGAAGAATGGCTTAAAATCCCTCTGACCACTGTGCAGGACTTGTAAATGTCATTCCCAAGACGAATTGATGCTGTATTGGCCGCAAAAGGAGGCCCTACACCTTACTAATAAATTATTGTGGTCTAAAACCAGGTGTTTCAGTTTCATTGTCCAACCCCTGTATTTCAGTAACCATCAGAGAGACGCAGCAGAGCCAGGAGAAGAAAGTCAGCTGTCATCAGATAAGAGCACAGGTTCTGGGTGCACCTCCTTACATGTTGGGTCCGCTAGCAGAGCCAACAGTGCCACCTGGCAGTGAGACCAGAGAGTTACAGTAAATATGGCAACCAGAGGCGAAGCTGAGCAGCATGGAGCAGTAGCAGCAGACAACGGATAAGATCCTAAGACACTACCCTGCTGTGCCTTTCGCTTAAACTTTACATTAGAATCTCTCGAGAAACATTTCAATATATCGTTACGAGTGCAATTTATCCGATTTTAATGATAATAATTTGGTTTTTGTTTTTAATAATTAACTGCTGATATCTAAATGTACTTTTGCAACAAGGAACAGTTCTTACCTGCTAAGCCTGAACAGCGCAGCTATAGACTCACCACCAGCAATTCACCGTTTCACCATTTTAACGCTGTTTTTAACTTAACTTGGCTTCTACCTGAACCGTTTTATCATTGACACTCACACAATGAATGACCCGAGACTTCCCCCCCCTAGACATCATTACGAGGCCACTACGGACTTGCAAAATTTAACACCGAAATATGCTTATTTTGTCACAATTGTCTTTTCTCACAATTTAATCGTAATATCATGCCAATTACTGCCCAATTCCTTCAATATTAAGATGTTTTCTCTCAATTTATAGATTTGTGGGAAAGTTGTGTCACAGGCACTTTAAGGTGTTGGTTCTGGTGTGTTCTAGAGTGGCTGTTCCATCAGAAGATCAAAAGTTGGACGTGTCCATTTACCGGGACTTGAAGGCGTAGTTCTCGTAGTCATGGTAATATCTTCTGCTTGGGTGGTAATATGTCAGCTGTGGACCAATCAGTTGACGGTTCAGGAAACGTGCAGAACTTCAGACCAGAACCCACAAGTCAGTTGGATGTAGACACAAAAAACAAAAACATACAAGGCAATCCACAGGGTGTTAATGAGAAACTAAACCAATCATCAGGAGTGACATAAGCCAGTGACAGGTCAGAAGTGTTTTAGGACATTTGAGGAGGGGGGCAGAGTAAACAGCAGTGGGTCATGACTCACAAAGTTGTCAGACAAGGGGGGGCCCAGTCCAACCCTAACCCAGAGTCAGGTTGGACCAGTGTGCAGTCGGTTCTGTGTTTGGAAGGATGTCAGTCAGGTCTTTTTGTCCGAACGGTTGTGCAGTCAGGTATTTCTTTGGACAGATGTGCAAGCCCACCTTGAGACTCCGTAGCGTGGGGCTCTTGCTGCAGGAGGGTGGTGGTGTGGGGGGGCATACGGGTCATATGCTATGGACCCTGGTGAGGGAGGAAGTGGTGGGCGAGGGTGACCTGCAGGCTGGAAGCGGGGAGGCAGAGAAGAGGGGGCGGGGCCTCCATAAGAGACAGGTGGTGGCATAAGTAACTCCGCTCCCTTCACCCCACTGCTGCCTCGAGACTTTCTGAAGTACCGATGGCGGTGATGCCGCTGACCCCGAGACTCTGGATCTGGTAGAGAGAAGACAGCGTCAGCAGACATATGGATCACAACCGAACCAGACAGAAGCTGAAATTTACCCAGATCTCCTTTCCTGGCAGGAACTGCCACGTTCCAAGCAGGGACTGGGTTTACTGGTTTCAAATCCGTCATTGGGACTAGGTGTCTGAGAGTTGCAAACATCCACATCAAAACAGGAATTTCAATGACTGCTGCCAACAATATGATCCAAAACCAGATTCTAACACAGACTCTGGTCCTTGTTCAGACCTGGTTCTGAGCTCAGGTCAAGCTAATTGAATGAGTCTTACTTTTCTCCTAGCTCCTCGATGAACACCGTGACGGCTGTCGAGTGCGTTCCCACTTCCTGGATGAAGGCGTTGTAGTACTTCCCCTTCGGTTCCAAACGGACCTGAAACCCAGCAGGCTAAAGCTTGGGGTACAGTAGTTTAATTCAGGAGAGTTACTGAAAACATTCAGCAACAGCTACAGGAAAACCTCAGTCTCGAGGGTCAAGGCATCCCAGCCAAGCCCCCAACAGCAGTACTGGTAGATTCCTAATCCAGTCCTTATCCAACCCTTTTCCTTCCTGACTTCCAGACCTTCCGTGATCCTTCAAAGTGGTCTTGATCAACAGTTCTCCAGGGTCTCTTTAGAGAGTTCTAGGTTTCTCTTTGCACTTATAAACATTGTTATTCAGTTTTAGTCCAAACCTTTGAAAATCCTTCAGAAGGCCTGGAGAGCCGCTGATAAAGACCCCTTTAGGAAAAAACTTCAGGCTGAGCGGATCAGGAGTTCATTTTGGACTTGACTTGTTGCAGGTTTCAGGTAGGATTGTCATGATACTAAATTTCAAACTTGATACCGATATTAAGACAAGTGCTCGATCCATTTTGCAATACCGCTGCAAACTTTTTAAAGATCCAAAAGTATAAACTAAACTGATGTAACGCCAAAACTGGGTGTCAGGAAAGGTTCTAGAAAACATAACATTTAGCTTATGAGATAAAGCATACTCACTGCTGCAGGCACAGGAGCTTTGCTGAACTTTTTCAACCCCTTTCCAACATTTAAGCATCTGTCCTTAAAATGCATCACAAGCTTCGTCATCCCCATCTAATAACCAAAGGTTGCTGGTATCACCAGCCTCATATGATGCTAATGAAATGCATCCTTCAGCCTTCCCCGTTTGTCTCTCCTACAGGTAAAATACCTCCCATCAGCCCTTGTGCCTTGAGTCAAAGATCTGCCATGTAAGCAGAGTTGTACACCTCCTTAGCCATGATTGTTTAGATGAGCCTCTGCAGGGAGGGCTGGACTGACTGGACTTTTTGAAGTTATGAACCAACCTGGAGAGATGAAAATGGCTCAATTTTCTCACAAATATCCTTAAAGAAGAATTTTTTTGTATCGATTATATCTAAAAATGAAGTTTGACACCCCTAGTTTCAGATCATCCGTTTCTGCGGAAATGAAATGAGGCCACGTTACAGAGGTCATCTGGGGCTGACAGAAACTCATCCAAGGACCTGGACCTGAAATCTACACTCAATTCTGAGACACAGGAAGTGAGGTGTTACCTGGCACTTGTCCCCCAGGAAGTACTGCCGACCTGCAAACACCATGTAGTCCGTCTTCTGCATCTCTGTCAGGGCAAAGTAATCTGATTACTTCCGTCGATAAATTCACCTGACTTCATCCAGGTGTCCCACCTGTGATCAGATGTCTCATTTAACTGAGGAACAGTTCAGGTCAATGATGGTTTCAACAGCTGATCAACAGTTTAACACAAAACAAAGACAAGCTCTGATGTACTGGAAAATGAGTAGAAATGAACCAGAACCATCTGAGCTGGATCCTAACTGCAGTACTGCTCAGACACAAGCAGGGGGCAACATGGATTACTGCAATGATCACATATTAATCTGAGATAGAAACCACAGCACCTAAAGATATGTTAAACACCTCTTAGTCTCATTACAAACCTTTCATTAAGACATGATTCATGTTATTTTAGCTAAATATTCCCATTAAAATGAATAAGAATGAACCTCTTAAAAACATCTGCAGGCTGTCAGACTTTCCTCAGAGCTCATCACTGATCTGCAAACAACTGATTGATTTTAGGTGATTGATCAGACCTGAAGACTCCTTCAGTCACAGATTGCTCTGATGGTTACCTTAAGTTACCAATTGGGGGTTTCAGGTTGATGTGGAACATGGCTGTGTTCACTAGGATGTGGTAAAACACCAGTCTTAAATAACCAACCATCATCATGTTAGTCTGGATCATTAACTAAATCAAGTTTCATTTTTAGGAGCAAGTCCAGCGATTTCCCGCATTACCTTTACAGGTATCCTGCCACACATCAAACTCCAGGTTCCTGTAAACGTCACCATCCAGGGACTTCAGAACCTTGTAGGGCAAAGACAGTCTGCAGGTGGGAGGAGCCTCAGCAGGTGACTAAACAACAGAGATGACATCACAGCTCAAATCACACAGAAGCAACACTCTGGCTTGGTCAGATAAGCTGTAGCAGGAACCAGCCGTTCCTTTAAGAGGTGTGAACCACCACAGAAGAAGTCATCGTGTAAAGGCACTTTGTTTTTCTTCAGTCTATTATAAAGCTCATCAGTCCTTTCCATTCGTTTATACAGAGGATACATAATTTTACAACTTCATTTTAGACACGCCCACTAAAACAGGAAGGCACCACCATATATGGATGATAACATTGCTTCTGTAGCAGCACCTTCTGAAGGTCATCCCAGTTTTCACAGAACGGCCCTTAACCGAGACTCTTTTCAATGGGAATGTGTTGAAAGGAGCCGTGGCCCCTCATTGGTCTTCAAGAAAAGGGATGGTTGTCATGAAGACGTGTTAAACAGAAAAAAAATCCAGTTTTCAGTAGATTGTTGTCGTGTAAACGGGGCCCGAAGTCCTCTGATCTGCAGCATGGTGTACCAGTCACCAAATCTGGAGAATTTTACCTTCGGGGCTTTAGATTTGCTGAGGGGGTGGGGGGGTTGGGGGTGCGACTGCAGGTTCAGCAGGTTGGACTGGCATATGGGCTAGTGGGCTCTGCCCTGTAGTCACGCAGCATGCTCTTGTTTCTGCTCATAAAAACATAACCAAGTAACTTTTATGTCAAGTAAAATGTTAATGATACTTTTATCTTTTATTTGAATAACATTTTACCCTGGTAAATAAACAAGTATGCAAGTAAAATTTTATCAAAGTAACTGTCCTTTTATCCGAGTACATTATTTTGGTCCTCTTTCCACCTCTAAAAGATGCTGCAGAGTGAGACGATCATAGGTGGTGCAGCATAACAGATTCAGTTGTTGCTGAGGTTACTCATCCAGTAATTAATGTAGGTGGACAAATAGCAGCTTCACAGTTCTTCCTCTCCGTTTCATCAGGTTCAAGTTTGGAAGTACTCCCAGGCCACTCTTTCTCCCCAGTCCACCTCTGAACCCAAGGCTTGGTTTGGGGCCATACCGTCTTCAGGGTAAATCTTCAGAAAGTGCAACATAGGTTTTCTTTATTATGCTTCTATTAATATTTATTTGCATTTTTAATGCATCTCTACTCTACTGGACTTTCATGTTGTGGTCTTTACCAATTTTAGCCTGTTTTTATACTTTGTTTTGATATTTTTCCATCATCAGATCATTTCTGATCTTCACTGATTGTCCTTATGTACGTTGTTAAGCACTTCGGTCACCTTGGTCGTTATGTTTATGTCGATGTTTGTGAGCAGAAAGTTCTTCTCAGTGCTCTCTGCAAACATCCTACAAGGTTTTCTCTACCATTAGCTTAATTATTTAGCTTCAGTTGGTGCCAAGCAATAAAAAGCAATTTGTAGAGGCCCAGAAAAAGACTATGACAAAAGGGAGGTTATACAATTAAGACTTAAAATATATGCGGCCCATCGGGCCACTAAGGGAAACGTTTGACCTCTGTAATTGCAAACAAAGGCTACTGTACCAAATATTAACATTGATTTTCACAGGTGTTCAAATACCGATTTGCAGCAGTAACACACAAATTATTAAAAAAAAAAAAAAAAAAAAAAAAATCATACATTGTGATTTACGGATTTTTTTGTACATTATGTCTCTCGGACCTCAGCGGCCCGATCCCCGGATGCTTAGGCTGGCTCTAGGGACGTGGAATGTTAGCTCGCTGGGGGGGAAGGAGCCTGAGCTTGTGCGGGAGGTCGAGAGATATCGACTAGAAATAGTCGGGCTCGCCTCCACGCACAGCGTGGGCTCTGGAACCCATCTCCTTGAGAGGGGCTGGACTCTCTTCTACTCTGGAGTGGCCCACGGGGAGAGGCGGCGGGCTGGGGTGGGTTTTCTTGTTGCCCCCCAGCTCAGCCGTCTTGTGTTGGGGTTTACCCCGGTGGATGAGAGGGTCGCATCCCTGCGCCTTCGGGTCGGGGATAGGTCTCTGACTGTCGTTTCGGCCTACGGGCCAGCGGGGAGTGCGGAGTACCCGGCCTTCTTGGTGTCCCTGTCGGGGGTGCTGGATAGTGCCCCTCCCGGGGACTCCATTATTCTGCTGGGGGACTTCAACGCCCACGTGGGAAACGACAGTGACACCTGGAGAGGCGTGATCGGGAGGAATGGCCTCCCCAACTGAATCCGAGTGGCGCTTTGTTATTAGACTTCTGTGCTAGTCACGGATTGTCCATAATGAACACCATGTTCAAGCATAAGGGTGTCCATCAGTGCACTTGGCACCAGGACACCCTAGGCAGGAGGTCAATGATCGACTTTGTTGTATCATCAGACCTTCGGCCGCATGTTTTGGACACTCGGGTGAAGAGGGGCTGAGCTGTCCACTGATCACCACCTGGTGGTGAGTTGGATCCGCTGGAGGAGGAGAAAGCCGGACAGACTTGGCAGGCCCAAGCGCATAGTAAGGGTCTTCTGGGAACGCCTGGCGGTGCCCTCGGCCAGGGATGTATTCAACTCCCACCTCCGGGAGAGCTTTGACCAGATTCCGAGGGATGTTGGAGACATAGAGTCCGAGTGGACCATGTTCTCCGTATCTATTGTCGATGCTGCTGCCCGTAGCTGCGGCCGTAAGGTCTGCGGTGCTTGACACCGGCAGTAAGGGATGCTGTCAAGCTGAAGAAGGAGTCCCATCGGCTGTGGTTGGCTTGTGGGACTCCTGAGGCGGCTGACGGGGACCGTGAGGCCAAGCGTGCTGCGGCCCGAGCTGTGGGAGAGGCAAAAACTCGGGCCTGGGAGGAGTTCGGTGAGGCCATGGAGAAGGACTACCTGTTGGCCTCGAAGCGATTCTGGCAAACCGTCCGGCGCCTCAGGAGGGGGAAGCAGTGCTTCGCCAACACTGTTTATAGTGGGGGTGGGGGCTGCTGACCTCGACTGGGGACATTATCGGGCGGTGGAAGGAGTACTTCGAGGATCTCCTCAATCCTGCCATCACGCATTCCCTGGTGGACTCTTTCATCACCCAGGCTGAAGTCACCGAGGTGGTTAAAAAGCTCCGCGGTGGCAAGGCTTCGGGGGTGGATGAGATCCGCCCTGAGTACCTCAAATCTCTGGATGTTGTGGGGCTGTCATGGTTGACACGCCTCTTCAACATTGCATGGCGGTCGGGGACAGTGCCTCTGGACTGGCAGACTGGGGTGGTGGTCCCCCTTCATAAGAAGGGTGACCGGAGGGTGTGTTCCAACTACAGGGGGATCACACTCCTCAGCCTCCCTGGTAAGGGCCAACGCCAGGTATTGGAGAGGAGAGTCCGCCGATAGTCGAACCTCGGCTTCAGGAGGGGCAGTGTGGTTTTCGTCCCGGGCCGTGGAACACTGGACCAGCTCTATACCCTCTACAGGGTACTCGAGGGCTCATGGGAGTTTGCCCAACCAGTTCACATGTGTTTTGTGGACCTGGAGAAGGCATTCGACTGTGTCCCTCGTGATGCCTTGTGGGGGTGCTCCAGGAGTATGGAATCGGGGGCCCTTTATTAGGGGCCATTCGGTCCCTGTACGAGCGGAGCAGGAGTTTGGTCCGCATTACCGGCATTAAGTTGGACCTGTTCCCAGTGCATGTTGGACTCCGGCAGAGCTGCCCTTTGTCACCGGTCCTGTTCATAACTTTTATGGACAGGATTTCTAGACGCAGCCAAGGGCCGGAGGGGGTCTGGTTTGGTGACCAGTGGATTTCGTCTCTTCTTTTTGCAGATGACGTGGTCCTGCTGGCCCTCTCTAGCAAAGACCTACAGCATGTGTTGGGGCGGTTCGCAGCCGAGTGTGAAGCGGCTGGGATGAAGATCAGCTCCTCCAAGTCAGAGGCCATGGTACTCAACCGGAAAAGAGTGGCTTGTCCTCTTCAGGTTGGAGGGGAGTTCCTGCCTCAAGTGGAGGAGTTCAAGTATCTCGGGGTCTTGTTCACGAGTGAGGGAAGATTGGAGCGGGAGATCGACAGACGGATCGGTGCGGCTGCCGCAGTAATGGGGGCGCTGTGCCGGTCCGTTGTGGTGAAGAGAGAGCTGAGCCGAAAAGCGAAGCTCTCAATTTACCGGTCGGTCTACGTTCCTACCCTCACCTATGGCCATGAACTTTGGGTCATGAGAGAAAGAACGAGATCCCGGATACAAGTGGCTGAAATGAGCTTCCTCCGTAGGGTGGCCGGGCACTCCCTTAGAGATAGGGTGAGGAGCTCAGCCATTCGGGAGGGGCTTGGAGTAAAGCCGCTGCTCCTCCACATCGAGAGGAGCCAGTTGAGGTGGCTCGGGCATCTATACCGGATGCCTTCCTGGACACCTTCCTCGGGAGGTGTTCCAGGCACGTCCCACCGGGAGGAGGCCCAGGGGACGGCCCAGGATACGCTGGAGGGACTATGTCTCTCGGCTGACCTGGGAACGCCTTGGGCTCCCCCCGGAGGAGCTGGAGGAGGTGTCTGGGGAGAGGGACGTCTGGGTGTCTCTGCTGAGTCTGCTGCCCCTGCGACCCGGTTCCGGATAAGCGGAAGACGACGAGTACGAGTCTCTTACAGTGGACATGCACCTAAGATGAAAATTTCAGACCCCTCCATGATCTCTAAGTGGGAGAACTTGCAAAGTCCCAGGGTGTTCAAATACTTATTTTCCTCACTGTAGATATGTTGCTAATTGAGAAAGTGCATTTTTTACATGTTAATTTGTGATGCATAATGTCTGACAATGCTAAAGGGAACTGTGTGTTTAGTTAATGACAATGTCTGAAAATAAAGCTCAGCATTTTCTCTTGCGCTGTAACAGATGCCATCAAACTGGATGGGTAATTTAAAACTATCGTGATAATTATTATGTCCATAGTATGTAGCTGCTGTCTGATTGGTTTAACTTCTCCTCCATTCACCATGTGTGCAGCTTCGAGGAGCTCTTTGGACCAGACAACATGGAAAAAAACTCCTCAGAACATCCTGTGACAGCTTCACTCCTGCACGGCGCGAGTAAAACGCTCACCGATTAGGTGGGGAAAAGTGAGGTTTGCACAACCCCCTGATACAAAGTTCTGGTTGGTTAGGTCTCCAAACTATTGTTCTCAGAAAACATTTCTCCTGACCTGCTCCTCCCTAGATAAATCAAATAAATCTTCACTTTATGAACTCAGACTGGAGCTGCAGAACTCGTCATCATTACTTCCTCCTGGAGTTCAGTGTTCAAAATGTGACCTCACGCTTCGACAAGCCGCCACAAACTTTTCTTCTTTACAGCTTCATTTTCATATTGCTTGCGGTCATGGAAACAAATACAGGACCTATAGGAGCTACACGTCTAAAAATGATGACATATGCACCTTAAAGAGAACTTTTAAAACTAAAACAGTCACATGAACCACACTCGAGCTTCTTGTGGGCGGAGCCTCATGTTGACACAGTCTTACCTTGACTTCTTCTGCTGCTCCCCCCACCTCCTCCTCCCTGCAGGTAAAACCAATGCATGCTGAGATCATGTGACGACAAAGATCCAATCAGAAAGCTACAGACAGAATGTATTCTCACCTGTGTGCTCGGTCCTCAGGTGTGTCATAGCCCACATCGATGTCGCTGCACACCGACGGACTGTTTCTATAGCGACGACCTCCCGCTCTAAAGGCCTCCATGGCCTGACCAAGCTCTGCCCCCTCCACGCCAAACACCTGAGTGTAGAGCAGCTCGTACAGCAGAGCTGCACACAAAGACACACCTGAGTCGGCAGAAACACCCTCAGCATCAATTCTGACTCACCGTGCTCCCACACCCACTCACACTGGCAGAGCGCTGCTGAGGCAGGGTAACTCCTCCCATAGATGATGTCATAGTGACCGTTTATTGAGCAGCACAGGGTTACCTAGGCAACAGAGGAACCTGGGATTATTGGCAAGGCAAGGTTATTTATATAGTACATTTCAGTAGCAAGACAATTCAGTGCTGTACATGAAAAAGATATAGATATAATAGGAGTACATTACAGTGGCATAAAGGTAATTAAATAAGCGGATAAGAAATAAATAATTTACAAGACGATTAATGATAAAATAATAAGAAAATGAAAAGAAAGTTGGACTGAAAACTTCAATGTTTAGATGGCCTAGTCAAAGGCCGCTCTAAACAAATACATTTTTAATCTTGATTTAAAGCAACTTAGGGTTTCAGCGCTTTTTCAGTTTTCTGGGAGTTTATTCCAGATTAGTGGAGCATAAGAACTAAAAGCTGCTTCTCCATGTTTGGTTCTGGTTCTGCAGAGTAGATTAGAGCCAGAAGACCTGAGAGGTCTGGGTGGTTGATCCACTGACAACAAGTCTGTAATGTATTTTGGTGCTAAGCCAATTCAGTGATTTATAGACTAACAGAACTATTTTAAAGTCTATTCTCTGAGCTACAGGGAGCCAGTGTAGGGACTTTAGAACCGGGCTGATGTGCTCCACTTTCTTAGTTCTAGTGAGGACACAGGCAGCAGCGTTCTGGATCAACTGCAGCTGTCTGATCCACTTTTTAGGCAGACCTGTGAAGACACCGTTGCAGTAATCAATTCTACTAAAGATGAACGCATGAATTAGTTTTTCAAGGTCCTGCTGAGACATTAGTCCTTTTAATCCTGGAGATGTTCTTTAGGTGATAGAAGGCCGACCTTGTTACTGTCTTTATGTTCTTCTGAAGGTTCAGGTCTGAGTCCATCACTACACCCAGGTTTCCAGCCTGACTGGTGGTTTCTAGCTGTATTAACTGAAGCTGTGTGCTAACTTTTAAACGCTCTTCCTTTGGTCCAAAGATTATTACTTCAGTTTTGTTTTGATTCAGCTGAAGAACATTTTGGCCCATCCATGCATTGATTTCTTCTAAGCATTTACCTTGAATGGGTTCATAGTCACCTGGTGACTTCGTAACGTATAGCTGTGTGTCGCCTGCATAGTTATGATAACTTACGTTGTTGTTTATTAAAATCTGAGTTAGGGGGAGCATGTAGATATTGAACAGGAGGGGCCCTAAGATGGACCCTTGAGGAACGCCACATGTGATTTTTGTGTCTCTGATGTAAAGTTACCTACTGACACAAAAAAGTCCCTGTCCTTCAAGTAGGATTTAAACACATTGAGTGCTGTACCAGAAAGGCCGACCCAGTTTTCCAGGCGCTCTAATAAAATGGAGTGATCAACAGTGTTGAAAGCTGCACTAAGGTCCAATAATACCAGCACTGTGGTTCTTCCACAGTCTGCATTTATACGGATGTCATTGAACACCTTGACAAGAGCAGTCTCTGTACTGTGGTGAGCAGGAAGCCTGACTGGAAGACATCGAAGCGGTTGGTCATTGTTAGGAAGTTGTTTAACTGTTGAAACGCAGCTTTTTCAATAATCTTACTGATGAAGGGGAGGTTTGATATAGGCCTGTAGTTCTGTAGTAGCAGCTTGTCCAAGTTGCTCTTTTTCAATAGAGGTTTGATAATTGCTGTTTTCAGGGCCTGGAGGAAAACACCTGACAAAAGGGACGTGTTTATTATTTGAGTTAAATCAGATGTTATTACAGGCAAAGCTTTCTGAAGGAAAGCTGTGGGTAAAACATGGAGACAGCAGGAAGAAGAGCTTAGTTGCTGTACGATTTCTTCTAAGTTTTTGTAGTTTATTTGGTGAAATTGGGACATTTTGTCAAAATCAGTTCTAGTTGGAGACAACTTTGGTCCTGGAGTTGATGTGGGTGAGCTGACTGCCCCTCTGATCTTTTGGGTTTTTTCAGTGAAGAAGTTAGCTAATTCATTGCAGGTCCTGGTAGAGTGGAGTTCAGATGCTACAGTTACAGGAGGGTTTGTTAACCTGTCGACCGTGGCAAATAATGCACGAGCATTTTTAATGTTCTGCTGATGATCTCAGAGAAGAAAGATTCCCTTGCATTTTTCAGTTGTAGGTTATATCTGTAGAGTCTCTCTTTATTGGCAGTCCATCCGAAGCCAGTCTGAATACATAACTTCAGCGACCTCACCTTATCTACAAAGTCATACTCTGAGATGACAGTAGCTGGTTTCCCAGGGTAACGGTAGATCAGGAAGCACCGCCTACAGGTGGAAGACATGAAGTTACCTGTAACGACCAAGAAACATGTGACCTGCTTTAGTCCTGTGACTGGACCTCACCTGTAGAGCTGAGACAGAGCCTTGATCTCCACCTGACCCACTGTCTCCTGCAAACACACAGACACACATCTAATCCAGGTAGGCTCAGGTGTGATGGAAGCTCACAGCAACTCACCTTTGGATCCTCCAGACGTTCCAAGTACTTCTCAAAGGATCCTTCCACAAACTGAAGCAGGGACAACAGATAGAATGGCCGTCAGGTGAGACAAGGCACCTGGCAGGGGGGTGTGGCTTCTAAGACAGGTGAAGTGTGTGTTTAAACCAAAAACTTTGTCTGATTGGGTGATTACTGTAGTTTTAATACATACAGTACTCTGTAGCTGTTATACTTCATGCACCATGCATCAAACTCAGCTGGCCAATAATCTACAGGTACATCCCAAAAAATTTTAATATTGCATAAGAGGTCAATACTTTCTGCCAGTCATTTTAGAAAGTGAAACGATTATTTAACAGAGATTTATTCCACATAGAGTAAAACATTTCAAGCTTTTATTCCTTGTAATTTTGATGATTATGGCTTAGAGGGAAAGAAAACCTAAAATTTAGCATCCCGGAAAATTAGACCACCACATTAGACACATGGGCCTCTGCAAAGTATGTCCATTTCTATGCACTCAATACTTGGTTGGTCCTCTTCTTGCATGAATTACTGTATCAATGCTCCGTGGCATAGTGGTGATCAGCCTTTGGTTCTGCTGAGGTGTTCAGGAAGCCCAGGTTGCTTTGATAGCTGCCTTCAGGTCATCTGACTTGTTGGTTCTGGGTTCTCATCTTCCTCTTGACAACAGTCCATAGATTCTCTATGGGGTACTTGTCAGGCCCGTTTGCTGACCAATCCAGAACAGGAACACCATGGCCATTGGACCAGCTTTTGGTACCTTTGGCAGTGTGGGCCGGTACCAAGTTCTGCTGGAAAATAAAATCAGCATCTCCATACAGCTGGTCAGCAGAAGGAAGCATGAAGTGCTCTACAATGTCCTGGTAGATGGCTGTGTTGACTGTGGACTTCAGAAAACCTAGTGGACCAGAACTAGATGACATGGCACCCCAAATCATCACTGACTGTGGAAACTTCACACTGGACTTCAAGCAACGTGGATTCTGTGCCTCTCCAGTCTTCCTCCAGACTCTGGGACCTTGATCTCCAAATGAAATCAAACCTTTACTTTCAGCTGAAAACAGGACTTTGGACACCTGAGCAACAGCTCAAAAAAAACAATCCGTCCAATCCGTCCCGGCCATGGTGGGCGGGAAGGGATCGAACCGAAAGCCGTGGCGGTGGGTGAAATCATGGGTGCCATTTATGGCCATTTCCACAGCTGTCAGGGTCACGTCACATGACCCTGACGGCGGGGTTCAAGCCACACCTCCAGCCATCAATGGACACAACAGGTTTTGTTCCGAGTAGAGCAGAGTGGAGCCCTGCAGGGCTGGAACCACGAATAGAAAAAAGGCATAACAGAACTGTTCTGGTTCCACCCAAGGACACAGACATTTCCAGGTTCTCTGGTCAGTTATAATAAATAAAATAAAAACAAACTGATCTATGGTTCTAGGGACTGTGGTACCAGACAGCCGTCTGAGGAACCCAGGGAGGAGTTACTCATCTGCTACAGAGCAAGAGCTCCCTCTATAGGCACCACCAGGAACTCAGGACAACGTCAGTCCCAGCCAGAGGGGGGGGGGGTGTGTGTGTGTGTGTGTGTGTGTGTGTGTGTGTGTGAGGAAGACTCAATATTAGTGGACTCACCGGCTCAAAGTTACATCTGTTGGCCCTCATGAAGTTGGCGCAATCCTGCCGGATCTTCTGATGGTAGTTTTGAGAATAATAAAGCTATAGGACAGAACGGGTCAGACAGAACATCACAGTAACAATGTTTCTGTTCTAATCAAAGCAGCAGTTGATTCATTCATCTCCACTAGGTAACCTCCTGACCAGACTTGCCCAATGTAGGAGATTCAAACCTCATTATGAGCCTTCATCAGAACCGGGTGCAGACTTACCAAATAGGCAAAGGTAGGCAACCAGCAGGGGCCCTTACAGGTTGAGGGCCCTGCTGGTTCTGCTCTAATGTGATTCTCTCTTCAGTAAAGCAAGACAGAAAACTATATATATATATACACACACTATATATATATACACACACACATATATATATACACACACATATAATTATATATAATATTATATATATATATATATATTTAAAATATATATTAATATATAAATATTTACACACACACATATATATATACACACACATATATATATACACACACATTATATACACATATATATATATATATATATATATATATATATATACACACACATATATATACATACACACATACATACATACATATATATATGACTCTTATTGTATAAATTTCATTTTCATTTCTAGATTTTTATTTTTGCTGTTCCACTTGTTCCCTTTACTCTCTTCATATTCTTATGTTGTGTAAATTGTAATATTTTTAGCAACTGATGACGTTTTTATCGTTGTCCCTTTACACCATGTCTCCTGCTGTCCATCATCCTCCATCCATTCCGGTTCCCAGTCCACACCTACAGTGGGCCCATGTTTGGACCGGCCTCCAGGTACCAACTTTCTAAAACACACCGACTTTTCCACAACACTAACTGGGCCCCAGGAAGAAGGTCACAGGAAGATCCCATATGACTCTAAAATTATTGTGATCTAAAGTTACAAAGATCTGCTAGTTTAGGAATATTTTACACTGTTTTGTCTACCTCAATCCTGTCGGTTTACAGTTAGTGGTGTTGACTTTTATTACAATAATAAAACGAAGGTTTTTCCAAAGTATTTAAGGAGTGTAAACTAGAACTAGACTAACTAGAACTTTATGAAAACTGTGGCGGCCCTCTGGGACTACTGGTAGCTATGGCAGACATGGAGGGGGTCCCATCACATAGGTTCGCCTGGCCAAGTCCGCCACTGATCAGAACCTTAAGCCTGATCCAGCAGAACCTCTGAACCTGCTCAGGTGAGTTAGTGAACAGCCGCGTGCACCTGCGTGTCAACTCGCCAGCAAAAATAGTTCAGTTTCAGTTGATGTTCTTCAAATAAAAGTCATTTAACACCCCTACCAAACCGAACCAACCAGAACCCTTCCCCCGCTCACCTGCTCGGATACGGCCCGGAACAGACTGGACGCGTCCCGCGCAACCATTTTCCGGTACAGACCCAGACTGGACAGGTACTCGTCCATGTTGACGAAGTACTTCTTCAGGCCTTTCTGCATCCTGCCAAACACAACCGAACCGAGCTCCACGTGAAAGAAACAGTTGCTAACCTCGGTGACGTCCGCTCAAACGGCGGCGCGCACCTGCAGGTGACTTTAATCAGGTCTAATGAACGCGAGATCACGCTTTGTCGCCGAGGCGTTCGCGGACTGAGAAAAGCTCGGAAAGACCCAAAAATAACCTTTTATACCCTCGAAGCCAGAACCAAGGCGAGGAGGAACCTTTCAAATGAAAATAAAAAAAGTTCAACCCGCCAGTTCGATCCTACAGAACCGCGCATTGAGCAGCTCCTCCCAGCTTTAACTGGACTGGATCAAACTGGGACTAAACAGCTAAGTTGTTCAAATGAACGGGTCAAGGAACTGGATCAATTAACTAGATCAAATGAACGGATTAACTAATTTGATAAAATAATAAAAATGGGTAAACAGCCATCCATCCATCCATCCATTGTCTTCCGCTTATCCAGGGTCGGGTCGCGGGGGCAGCAGCCTAACCAGAGAGACCCAGACTTCCCTCTCCCCACCCACTTTGGCCAGCGTGTCCAGGGGAATCCTGAGGCGTTCCCAGGCCAGCCGAAACATAGTCCCTCCAGTGTGTCCTGGGTCTTCCTCTGGGCCTCCTCCCAGTGGGACGTGCCTGGAACACCTCACCAGGGAGGCGTTCAGGAGGCATCCTAACCAGATGCCTGAGCCACCTCAACTGGCTCCTCTGGATGTGGAGAAGCAGCAGCCCTACTCTGAGTCCCTTCCAGATGACCGAGTTTTTCACCCTATCTCTAAGGGAGTGCCCAGACACCCTGCGGAGGAAACTCATTGTGGCCGTTTTTAGCCGTGATCTCGTTCTTTCAGTCATGACCCAAAGCTCATGACCAATAGATGAGAGTGGGAACGTAGATTGACCGGTAAATCGAGAGCTTTGCTTTTTGACTCAGCTCTCTCTTCACCACAGCAGACCGGTACAGCGTCCGCATCACTGCTTACGCAGCACCGATCCGTCTATCGATCTCCCGCTCCATTTTTCCCTCATTTGTGAACAAGACCCCAAGATACTTAAACTCCTCCACTTGAGGCAGGTCCTCCCCCCCGACCTGGAGAAGGCACTTTACCCTTTTCCGGCTCAAGACCATGGCCTCGGACTTGGAGGCACTGATTTTCATCCTGGCCGCTTCACACTCAGCTGCAAACTGCTCAAGTGAGAGCTGTAGATCACAAGCTGATGAAGCCAATAGGACCACATTATCCGCAAAAAGCAGAGATGCAATCCTACGGCCACCAACATGGATCCCTTCAACACCTTGGCTGCGCCTAGAAATTCTGTCCATAAAAGTTCTGAACAGAATCGGTGACAAAGGGCAACCTTGGCGGAGTCCTATCCTCACCGGAAACGAGTCAGACTTACTGCCAGCAATGCGGACCAAGCTCTGACACCGGTCATACAGGGACCTAACAGCCCATATCAAAGGGCCTGGTGCCCCATACTCCCAACGTACCCCCCACAGTATTCACTGAGGGACACGGTTGAACGCCTTCTCCAAGTCCACAAAGGGTAAACAGCATTGTGTCAAATTCATTTCTAATGCCATCATCATCATCATCCTCATTTCTGCTGGTTCATTCATCTTCATCTCTTTAGCCTAATGCCATCATCATCACTCCATAGCCTTGGACTACCTTCCTGCTTGATAATGCTTAGTGAACTGGTCTCCTTGTCATTGTGGCCTCTTGTACATCCTTCAGAGTATTTAGTTCTTGATTTGCTGTTCCCTGAGTTTCCTTTTTGTATTTCTTTAGTCAGAGGTGGTTCTAGCTTCCCAGCTGCTCCCTTTCAGCTGATCAGTATCACCTGTTTCTTGTCCCAGTAATCATCCTCCTACCTCCTGTTTTGATTTAGTTGAACAGCAGATCTTCCTTCTAACCTCGGGTTGGTTCCTATTATTCTCTCGTTGTCACTCCTGTTTGCTCCCAGTGGTTTCTTCTCTGCTGTTCATCAGTTCTGGTTCTGTGCTCTTACTGGATCCCCCTGCATTTGGGTCATCAACCCAACCCAGAATCAAGACAGATTCAACTGCTTTCTAAAGTTGTTGATGATTAAATTCAAGCTCAGTTTTTTTATTTAGTCTTATTTCTGTCCAGTTTATTTATAAGTCACGTCAAGTCAAGTTTATTTATATAGCACTTTGCAGTAACAAGGCACTCAAGGCGCTGTACATAAGGAAAAACATTACAATGATACAGAAAATCAAACAACAGAAAAACAAATCAAATGACATTAATAATCCTTGGGGGTTTAATGGTAAGAGCTGGTTCTAATCCAATCTTTCTAATAATCTCTAAATCTATGAATCCTTCTAAACTGAATCACTGGTATAAAACAGTTATAGTCTAAACTTTCAAATACTAATAATGTTTGGCTTTTACTGATATGAAATAGTTGTAATACAATCCTTCTAAAAGTCTATGAATTCTTCTAAGCAATCTAAAAGTCTATTGTAAGGGAAAGCATCTTGTGCTGAAACTAAAGAAGCTGGGTCATCGGTGTAAAAACAGCTTTAGTCCAAATTTTCAAATACTAATAATTTTTTGGCTTTTGCTGGTAATCCTTCTGGGAAATCTGAAAATCTATGAAAAGTAATGAAATCACACATTTAGGTTAAGTAAGATAGGAGGAAAAAAAATAAATCATATATTGCTCTATTCTGAGCAGAATACAGTCTGAAAAAGTACAAAAAACCTCAGCAGGGGTCAGCAACACACACATAAGTAAAGATTTAGCAAGGGTATGGTGGAATCTTGAGGGTGTGAATATACTAAAACTAAAACCAGCCGCCACAGAGACAGTTTCTTCCCCCAGGCTGTTTCTCTGTTGAACATTCAATAGAGCACAAAACAACAGCATACAGATGTTGCAAATGCACCTTTTATTTATATATGTGTATATTTGTACATTGTAAATATGTATATTCTGTAGTGCAAAAGCAAAAACCAAAGACCAAAGTGTACCGGAGTCAAAATCCTTGTTTGTATGTACAAACTTGGCCATAAAGCTGATTCTGATTCTGATTCTGATAGAAGCGCCATTGTCCTTGAGAAGAGAGGTGGAAGTTTTATCAATCGGCCACACAGCTGGTAGGGGAGTGCTGGGGAACAGCAATGACCTGTTTGAAGAGTTTCAGTCAGGTTTCAGAGCTCATCATAGCACTGAAACAGCTCTGCTGAAAGTCACTAATGATATTCTTATTGCCTCAGATAATGGACTTGTGTCTGTACTGGTTCTGTTAGATCTCAGTGCTGCATTTGATACAGTCGATCATAATATTCTCTTAGAAAGGCTGGAATATGCTGTAGGGATCAGGGGACAGCGCTAGGCTGGTTAAATCTTTTATTTTCTGACAGTTTCAGTTTGTTCATGTAGATGATAAATCATCTTTAAACTCCAGGGTTAATTGTGGAGTACCCCGGGTTGTACTTGGGCCCAGTTCTCTTTACTATTTATCTTCCAATAGGTCAAATTTATCAGGCAGCATAGAAAAAATTTTTTCACTGTTACGCTGATAACACTCAGTTTACTTATCCATAAATCCTGATGAACCCACCCATCAGATAGACTACAAGCATGTCTTGGAAGACATAAAAACTTGGATGACTTTAAATTGTCTGCTTCTAAATTTTCAGACAAGACAGAAGTTGTCGTCTTTGGACCGGAGTCTTTAAAAAAAAAACTGCTTAGTCAAAAATTAACCTGGATGGCTTAAAATTTGACCTCCGGTAATAAAAGAAAAAAACCCTTTGGTGTTATTTGTTATTTTTGACCAGGACATGTCATTTAAATCCCATATTAAACAGGTTTCTAGGTTTTCCTTTTTTTCCCCCCGGAACATTGTAAAAATTAGAAATATCCTGTCCCAGGGTGACGCTGAAAAAACAGTCCATGCATTTGTTTTTTCAAGCTGGACTATTGTAATTCTTTTCTATCAGGATGTCCACAAAATGCAGTTAAAAAACCCCTTTAGCTGATTCAAAATGCTGCAGCAAGAGTTTTGATGAAAATTAAAAAAAAGGATCATATTTTCCCCTACTTTAGCTTCCCTTCATTGGCTCCCTGTTAAACCAGAATAGAATTTAAAATTCTCCTCCTCACATATAAAGCCCTTTAATGATTTAGCTCCATCATACATCAGAGATCTGATTGTTCCATACGTTCCTAACAGGGCACTTCGTTCTCAGACTGAGGGTTTTCTGGGGGTCCTAGAGTCTCTAGAAAAAAGGGAGGCAGATCCTTTTGTTATCAGGCTCCTCTCCTGTGAACCAGCTCCCAGTTTTTGTCCGTGAGGCAGACACCCTGTCTACTTTTAAGGGAGGCTTAAAACTTTCCTTTTTTATAAAGCTTATAGTTAGAGTGGCTTAGGTTATCCGAGCTATCTCTGTAGTTATGCTGCTATAGGCTTAGGCTGCTGGAGGACATAATGACCACTTTTTCCCCCCTTCGCTACATTCTCACACTACTCTTCAATTTTGCTTATTTGCTGTTATTTTCAGCTTTTAACTTGTTCTCTCTCTTTTCTTTCCTAGAAGCTACACCTGGGCCGACTCTGTTTACCTGTAAACATTTCTGGGAGGGGAATCCTCCAAGCTTTCCCGGCAACAACTTAATGCTCACCCCCTACCGAGACCACGGCCCTGTCTTTCGTGTTTTAACCCTTCTCTCTCCTAGACATAGCACTGACGACTTTACTTAACTAATCATGTGCTCTCTTCGACTCTAACCTTTAAAACTGGCTCGAGTTTTCTGTTCTTTTTTTCTAGGTGAAACGACTAAAGGGGGCTACATCCATCTATCTCAGCTTTCTATTTGCAGCTGTGTGAGAAATATGTATCCACACTGTTAGATTAGTCTAGGACAACAGGTTCATGAGAGTCCCCTTTAAAAAACTTTTGTAGTTATAGGGAATTTTTTATTTTGTTGGTCAAATGATTTGGCACAACTGGCACTTTCCCCAATGCTGAAAAAATCCTTCTTCTTGCAAGATTAAAATAAAGCGTTTCTGAGTGACAAATATCAGTCTCGGATCAAATTTTTTCAAAACCAACCCGAGGAGGGGGAAGGACGCCGGGCCCAGCCTGGAGACAATTTGTCCTCATCCACCTCCATTTCAGGGAGTGGAGTCTATGTGCTACCTGGGGTTTTTGGCTGATGGGATCCGAAATTTGTCTTCAAATATATCTGGGGAAAGTGCTCTGTATGATATAAGTATATTTTTTTTTTAAAAGGAATACAGGAGGTTCTTATTGGTAAAATAAGATAACCCCCCAAAACAAAAGGGTTTTTCCCAGTTTTTTTACACCTCTAAAGGAGAAAACCCGAGGGCAGACGTGTGCTGAACGGGTAAAAAGGGTTTCCGGATAAGGCATTAGCGGGGGTCCTTCTCTGACTCTGAAATTTTTATAAAAAATAAAAGGAAAAAGGGGGGATGATTGTGTTAAATGTGTTTTAATTTTTGGGGAAAGTAAGTTTGGTTTTTCCACGGTGAAATTTTTGAGTGAAATATTTAAAATAAAAAAAAAAAAATATTTTTAAAAGAACACAGATTGGGGCTGAAGAGTTTTGTTTGGAGCCAAGGCTAGGATTCTTTATAACGGAATAAAGACAAGTAAAATCCTTTATTTTAGGAAAAGAAAAGAAATAAAGGTATTCTCAACACTAAAGAGGATGGTCAGCTCAAACTACATCAGCTGAGCTTCTGCTGGCAACAACTTAATGCTCACCCTCTACCGATGATCCACATGGCCCTGTCTTTCAGTGTTTAACCCTTTCTCTCTCCTAGACATAGCTACTGACTGAGCTTTTATGTAACTAACTCTATGTGCTCTCTTCAGACTCTAACCTTGAAAAAAGGCTCAGAGTTTTTTGTTCTTTCTTTCTAGGTGAAACGACTAAAAGGGGTACATCCATTAAATTTACTTTTCCTTCCCCTAGAAAGTACTCCTGGATCAGTGGCTTTTTCTCTTTGTGTCTCTGCTCTGTTCTCTCTAACCCCCGGTCGTGGCAGATGGCCGCTCACACTGAGCCCCGGTTCTGGTTCTGCGGGGGTTTCTTCCTGTTAAAAGGGGTTTTTCCTCTCCACTGTCGCTACATGCATGCTCAGTATGAGGGATTACTGCAAAGTCAACGCCAGTGACTGTCCACTGTCTCTACATGCTCATCCAGGAGGAGTGAATGCTGCAAGTCATTGACTGGATGCAATCTGCTGGGTTTCCTTAGATAGAAAATCTTTTTATCCAATTTGAATAAATAACTGAATCTGACTGCACTGTTCAATGATTAGGATTAACTGGAATGTATGTACCTGACTGGGAATCTGGATGATTGGATTGAATTGATTTTGTAAAGAACCTTGAGACGACATGTGTGAATTGGAGCTATAGAAATAACTAGATGGAATCATTACTAACTGTCAAATGGAAATACACCAAGAAAGTTAAATATTCAGATACACAATCAATCACAAAGGGAATGTAGAATGCTTTTAAAACAATAACACACTACACAGAAAATTCATAAAGTATAAAACTGCAGAGGCAGAAAATAAATATGAAAAATACGTTAACTAACTAAGTGGTGGAAGAATGGAGCGGGAGATCGACAGACGGATCGGTGTGGCTGCCCCAGTAATGGGGGCACTGTGCCGGTCCGTTGTGGTGAAGAGAGAGCTGAGATGAAAAGCGAAGCTCTCGATTTACCGGTCGGTCTACGTTCCTACCCTCACCTATGGCCATGAACTTTGGGTCATGACCAAAAGAACGAGATCCTGGATACAAGCGGCTGAAATGAGCTTCCTCCATAGGGTGGCCGGGCTCTCCCTTAGAGATAGGGTGAGGAGCTCGGCCATCCGGGAGGAGCTCGGAGTAGAGCCGCTGCTCCTCCACATCGAGAGGAGCCAGTTGAGGTGACTCGGGTATCTATACCGGATGCCTCCTGGACGCCTTCCTCGGGAGGTGTTCCAGGCACGTCCCACCGGGAGGAGGCCCAGGACACGCTGGAGGGACTACGTCACTCGGCTGGCCTGGGAACGCCTTGGACTCCCCCCGGAGGAGCTGGAGGAGGTGTCTGGGGAGAGGGACGTCTGGGCGTCTCTGCTGAGTCTGCTGCCCCAGCGACCCGGTTCCGGATAAAGCGGAAGACGACAAGTACGGGTACGTTAACTAACATTTTAAGGATGTCTAAATAGGAACATTATAGCTAATTACTAGAGGAGAATAAAAGCAATATTAAAAGCATATGGAATATGTTAAATAATATTCTTAGAAAAGGAATCAAGCAAACAAATAAGCCACAGTATTTTATTAGTAATAATGAAAATATTAATATGTCTGTAGTGGTTCACAAATAAAGGTACTTTGTGTCAGCCCAAAACTTGATAAAATTACTGATAAGTACAAACTACTTTCTGAAAGTCAGCATGGATCACAAAGATCTGCAGCGGCTGCCCAGGTATTAACAGAGGAAATGAGCTCCACAGATAAAAAGCCATTTGCAGAAGGTCTATTCTGAAGAAGCATTTGACACAATTGATCACAAAATATTAATCGTTAAACTAGAGAAGCATGGCGTACGAAGGGTGGTTCTAGAGTGCATTAGGAGCCATTTAAGTACCAGGAAACAATTTGTGAAAGCGAGTGAATATCAGCCATCATGCTTGGACATTGCTTCTGGTTTCCCCCAGGGATCAGTATTGGGACCAAACTCTTTATCATCTGCACAAGTGACACATGGAAGGTTTCAAAAGTATTACAGTTTGTAATGATACAAATATTTTCTGTACAGGTGAGAGTAAGAAGAAAAGGCCAAAACTGATATAAGATGGAAGAAAGATGGCGAACACCTAAGTAGGTGTGTGTATATAATATACTCTAAGCATAATAAAAGGAAATGTGACTACTGTGCGAAGGATGAAACAATAAAACATGTTATATTGGAATGTCAAAAATGTGAGCAAGAAAAACTATGTATTCAATTCAGTTCAGTTTATTTCGATAGCGGCAATTCACAACACATGTCGTCTCAAGGCTTTTTACAAAGTCAGTTTAGTCGTATCATACAGATTTCAAGTCAGGTACATACATTCCAATTAATCCTAACTATCAATTAACTATCAATTATTAGTAAAACTGGTTAAATAGTTTTTCTATCAAAGGAAACCCAGCAGATTGCATCGAGTCAGTGACTTATAGCATTCACGCCTCCTGGATGAACATGAGCAGAGAAGTTGAGAAGATAAAAGAAACGTTTAATATAAAAGATGTAATTTATGGTGCAAACATATACAAAAAACAACTTATTTATAGAATTTGATTTTACTTATAGACATACACTGTGGTAAACCGCAATAAACCACACTCCAAACCAGCCGGTGGCGGTAATGCGCACCTTCAGGTTTTTGCCAACCACCAATAAACTCCAGAAGAAGAAAACGACGACGAAGAAGAACATTTCGTCACCGTGCGCCTGCGCCTGGAAGCAGCCTGTAGTCCTTGAGGGTGTTCGTGATTCTGGTTCGGGCTGATTCGGTGTCGCTGTAATTCTGATGCTCCGGCTGCTGCTCCGGAGGCTCCGGCGGTTCTCGACCGGCTTGGAGCGCTCCTTTAGCCGCTTGCCCGCCTCACAGGTTCGCAGAACCTTCCTGGACTTCTTCCGGGACAAACACCGACACCTGCTGGTTCCTTCCGCTTCGGTCCGGCCCATAGGAGACCCCAGCCTGCTGTTCGTGAACGCCGGCATGAACCAGGTGAGTCTGCATCTGCGTGTTCCGTTCCGGTTAGATCCGGAGTCGCCGTCAGTCCAGTCAGGATGAGTGAGATTTATTAGTTTAATTATCCTCACTAAAAACGTGAAATAAAATACAATAAATTATATAAGAGAATAAACTGATCGGTTCCGATCAGTCCAGTCTGGTTCAGATCAGAAAGACTGAAACGGGGTAGGTGGTCCTGGTCTTGGACGCCTGGTGTCCTGGTTGTTTCAGATCTGCCTGGTCGCCTAAAGCCCATCACCAACACTGCAACGAACAGTTCTTCTGATCCAGGGACCGATCTGAAGCCTGCAGGACACTGGACCAGGACTGGACACCCCTGGACTAGAACTCCAACAGAATCCCTCTAACTGAGCTGGGATGATGAACTGTTCGATGTCAACTGAAGCCAGTTCTTGGTTTGTTTCTGGTTCTCGTGGTTTCAGTTTAAGCCGGTTTTCCTGGGGACTGTGGACCCCCGCAGCCAGATGGCGTCGTACCGCCGTGTGGTCAACAGTCAGAAATGTGTTCGAGCTGGCGGCAAACACAACGACCTGGACGACGTGGGTCGGGATGTGTACCACCACACCTTCTTCGAGATGCTCGGGAACTGGTCCTTTGGAGACTACTTCAAGGTGGGAGGGGGTCTTTCCCTCATCAGGTGACTTCCCATGTAGCATGGGCGGGGCTTCAGTGTGTGTGTGTGTGTGTGTGTGTGTGTGACAGGAAGAGGCGTGTTGGATGGCTTGGAGCCTCCTCACAGAGCATTATGGGATCCCAGCTGATAGACTCTACGTGTCGTATTTTGGTGGGGACGCTGCATCTGGTCTACTGGCTGACGAGGAAACCCGGCACATCTGGCTGGACCTAGGGTACGTCTACATTTGTCTGCAGTTGGGCCTCGGGCTGGTTCTGGGTCACCTGACCAGGCTTCTGCTCTTCAGGGTTCCTCCCGCTCGCATCCTGCCGTTTGGTCTGAAGGACAATTTCTGGGAGATGGGGGACAGGGCCCCCTTGGGGCCCCCTTTCCCCCGAATCCACTATGATAAATGGGGGGAGGAGATGCTGCGGGCCCTTTTCAAGGGCAGACAACCCCAGAGGGGTTGGGGGATCAAAAATTTTGGGTTTTATTCATCCAATACAATAGGTCTGTGTTCACACCTACACCAGTTTGAGACCAGTTCAGACCACATGAAACCAGTTCAGACTGGTTGTTTAATGCAGCATAAAAAGCTTCAGACGGTAGAGACGTCAGGAAAATTCAGCCCCAAAGGGGTGAAATTTCACCCAGAAGCCCAAATTTCCCCCCAACCCAAAACCCTTGTTGCTGACCCTGTTTTAAATGGATGAATTTTGCAGAAAATTTCCCGTTTATACCCACCCCCGGGAAAAAGCGTGAAAAACCCCGAGCCCACCAACACACACTTCTACCCGAGTGCTTTTGTAGGGGAAGCTGAGGCTAAATGTCTTTTCTGGGGCACCGTGCTTGTGAGGAAAAAATTTAAACAAAACCCACAGTTTTTTCGGATTGCAGGGATTTAAAAAAGCCCAACAAGCCCCTTTTTCCGGGGAAAAACCCCTTTGAACCCCCTGGAGAGGATTGGGAAAAAAAAAGGATGCTCGGAAATGTAGAAATTAAAGGGCAACCCTGAGCATCCTCTTTATCGACCCGTTTTACAACAGCAGGGGTTTGAGTCAAGGCTTCATTACGTGGTTTTGAACAGTGTTTTGTCCGCTTCTTGATTTCCTTTTTTTTCATGTTTGGGACAAATAAAGTGTTTTAGATCTTCAAACTAAATTTAAATATTTTGTCAAAGAACCAAAATTTTTCACAAAGTAAATTTTTTTTAATAAGGGAAAAAAAACATCCAAACCACATGAACCTGTGTTTTAAACATGTTTTGGGCCCCCGGGGGAAAACAAAAGGGGGTTTTAAACCACCTGGGTTTTTACCCTTTCCCCTAAAACCACACCCAGGCCTGTTTCTGCCCCACCTGTTTTTCAATTTAAGAAATCCTTTATTGGATCTGCCTACCCCGTGAAGTAAAACCAAAAGATCCGTAAAAAACTTTGGGCATCATGCCCGGCCCTCCAAAGAAATTTAAAGGGCCCCAAAAGAAAAAAGAAAGTAACTGAGATCTTCAGTCTTTGCATAAAAGGGGAAAACTGATTTTAGACAAAGACCCTTATCCGCCCGTAAAATATGGGGGGTTTTTTGGCAGATGATGGGGCGGGGGCTGTGCTTAAAGGGGACAACCTGTTAATAGGTTTAGGGGGGCAATCCCTGGGTTTAAACAGGTTGTAGGGTTGGTTTTTTTCTCCATTAATAAAAAAACCTTTATTTAAAATGACTGTTTTTGGTTTTAAAGTGACAAACCTGCCAAAAAAAAAGTGAAATTTGAAAGGGGGAAAAACTTTTTCACAAAACCTTTGGAACAAATAAAAAAAAGAGAATTTTTCAGATTATTTGCATCAAAACCACTTTCATCTCCTGAAGATGGTCTGCAACTGTGCAGAGCTGCAGGCCCCGCCCCTCCCATCCATTTTAAAAAGCCTTTACCGGGAAAAATTAAAACAGGTTTACCCTTGGGAAACACACAGGACACAAAAAATCAGCCCAAAAAATCAAAATAAAATCACATACATACTTCCATTAAGCATATTAACACTTTTGTTTTCTCTGTAAAGAGACGTTTAAACTATAGGTTTTCTAAATGTGTGCTAATTTAACTTGAGACTTTTGCCCAAATGAACACAATGAAAATACTAATTATTCATATTTTTCTGTGTCTTTAATAAAAAGTTGAAGTTTAAAATGATATTAGGAATCCAGTTTTAGTATAATGACACCTCCATCTGTTATGACTGAAGAAACGTGAGTAGTTTGATGAGTCAGTTGGTTTCCCTGTGGGGTTAACAAAGTATTCATGGATTGGACCAGACCAGTTCCAACACATCAGACTAGTTTAGACCAGTTCAACCCAACTTGTCCCATGTCAGACCAGTTAAGACATGGTTAGACCAGGACCTGCTTCATGTTAAAGGTCCAATTGGCTCAGGTCCCTGTCTGTTTCAGGGAGGTGGACCACAGTCTGCGGTTGCTGCCCCAGTTCAGCGTGGATACTGGGATGGGACTGGAGAGACTGGTCAGCGTTCTGCAGGGTAAACGGTCCAACTATGACACTGACCTGTTCACACCACTGCTGGACGCCATCCACCAGGTACACACAGGTCCAGAGGAAAGTTCTCATGGTGGCGGGGCTATCGTCATGGTGACATGCCTGTCGCCACAGTGACGTGTCTCTGTGTCCTCAGCGGTCAGGGGCGGGACCTTACAGCGGCAGGACGGGGAAGGCAGATGAGGGACATGTGGATCGGGCCTACAGGGTCATAGCCGACCACATCCGGACTTTATCGGTCTGCATCGCTGACGGAATCCATCCTGGGATGTCTGGAGCCGAGTGAGTGCCCATCCAATCAGCTGGCAGCTCTGTGATCATCAGCTTTGTTCACACTGTTCAACTGTTTCACTGTCTGTGGTTCAGGTTGGTGCTGAGGAGGATCTTGAGGCGGGCAGTTCGGTTCTATATTGAGGTTCTGAAGGCTCCACAAGGAGCGTTGGCCAGCCTGGTTCCTACTGTGGTTCATATTCTGGTAAAATACATTTCCCATCATCCCTCTGTTGTGATGGAGGGTGTATTCACACCTGCCACTTTTGGTCCGCTTTAAACGGACCAGAGGTGGTCTCAGTCCGCTTCCAAACAGACTCTGGTGCGGTTTGCCTCTGGTGTGAATACGAACTGGCCTCGATCCGACCCAACTACAGAAAACATGTGTCTCTTTGGACCTAACAAGCCACCGTAGCAGTGAACTAAAATCTTACCTGAACTGCGCTCTGTTGCTTAGCAACGCTGTTGCCTTTTGTTTTCGATCAAAGTGTCTCCTTCGACTTGCAGCTCGCGTTCTCCGACTGGGTTCTAAACGTTTCTGTGTTGAATGAGCTGCTCTGGACCTTCACCATGATATCACAGCTGTAATAACGGCACAAATATGCAGAACTTCCACAGGTCTTTTCATCCATTTCCGGGTCTGTGCTCTGTCCCGCCCCCTTATTTCTGTCCAGTGGGAGCAACAATCGTTACCTGCATGGCTTTGTTTACAAGTTATAGTTCACTGCAAAAGTACAATGTGATAGCGCCCCGCACCAAACGAAAAAAATTAAGTTCAGTTTTGGTCCGGTCCAAACATGTGGACCAAAGGCCTTTCCTGGTGTGAATACGCCCTAAGTTTCACTAATCAGAGTAAACTTTAGGACAGATCCTCAGTGGTTAGCGATGGATGGGTTCATCAGTGAAGTGACTTTTAGCTTCACTGATTTATTGATTGGTCTTATTGGCTGACCGACTGATTGAACCCTGACCTCTGCCGGCAGGGTGACGTGTATCCAGACCTGGCCCGGGAGGCGGACCGGGTGAGTGTTCCAGCGACTTGTCCACATGTGCAGCAGATGGATGATGCAACAGCAAGTAATTATGGCCTTAGTCGTTTCTTTCAGATCATTGACGTCATCAACGAGAACGAGGCTCACTTCCTGTCATCTCTGCAGCACGGCAGCCGGCTGATTCAAAGGACTTTCAGAAGGATGGAGATCACAGGAAGCCCGTTCCCTGGTCAGTTGCTGATTATTGGTTAATGCTTTGCAGGTCTATGCCATCATTAACAAACCGTCCTGTTGGTCCTTCTTCAGCCTCAGTGGCCTGGTCTCTGCACCGGGACCTGGGTTTTCCTTTGGACTTGGTGAACCTAATGTTGGAGGAGAGAGGAGTCCAGGTGGACCGTCAGGAGTTAGACCGACTGATCTCCAAGAACCAGAAGGTGGCGCTGCGTTTCTTTTTTCAATTAGAAACAACCTGCTTTAATTGGACACCATCTCCCATGATGCAGCTGGTGCTTTTATTGCAAATAAAAGCGATGATGTAACTGATGATGTCATTGATGTTGTGACTGCTGTCACATCTGTCTTAGATGTTGTCGGAGCAGCAGGCAGGTGTGCGGCCCCGCCTCCTGCCGGACGTCCTGAGCCTGGCGGAGCTGCAGCGCAGCGGTGTTCCTCACACTGACGACACCCTGAAGTACCGGTACCGGCTGGAGAACGGCAGATACGGTACGCAGTTACCTGCACAGGTAACCAGAGGTGATGAGTTGACAGCTGTAACACCTCCCCTCCCTTATTCCAGTGTTCCCAGCTTGCCGAGCCACAGTTTTGGCCCTGTATGATGGTCAGGCGCTGGTTCCGGAGGTCAATGAGGCTCAGCGCTGCGGAGTCATTCTGGACCGGACCTGTTTCTATTCTGAACAGGGGGGGCAGTCACATGACCAGGGATACCTGATACGGGGCGGGCTGGAGGTGAGGTGAGCTTCATAGGAAAAATCTTATGAGTATTCAGATGACCCCCAGGTGTTCTGTTTCTCAGGATGTTCTGTATTCGGTGGAGGCGGTTATCCGGGCCGGCGGATACGTGGTCCATCAGGTGACTGTTCCCGACCTCCTGAAGACTGGAGACCAGGTCCAGCTGCACCTCAACGAGGTACTGAGCAGCAGGATTCTCAGACAACAACAGGACTTTCATACCATAACAGACCTAGCAGTACCCTATTCTATGACTTTAGAGAACCAACAGGTTAAGACACAACAGAACCCATAGAGCAGAACTCTACAGAACCTTCAGGTCAATAAGTCAGTGTCCAGTCACTGACTCAAACATCTGTTCTGGTTAAAGTGAATGTCTTCCTGTCCTCTCTAATTGTCTCGGTTGGGTCTGATCCGGTTCCACCTCTGTGTCAGGCCCACCGGCTGTCCTGCATGGTGAAACATACAGCGACCCACATCCTGAATTTTGCTCTGAGGAAAGTTCTGGGTCCATCCGTGCAACAGAGAGGTTCTCACATCTCAGCTGATCACTTGCGCTTCGACTTCAGTGTGAAGGTTCTGACCCACTACCAGCTGAGTTACTGACTGTAAAGATTCAGTTTTTTCTGATTGTTTTTGTCATTCTCCTCAGGGTTCTCTGAGCTCCTCCCAGCTGCAGCAGGTAGAAACGTGTGTTAAAGAAATAATCTCAGCCAATCTGGTTGTCCACAGCTCGGAGGTTCCTCTGCAAAAAGCCAGAACCATCCAAGGACTGAGGACAGTGGACGAGGTAAGCAGAGACCTTCTCCTGGATCCACCTGCTGTCTTAGGTTTGTTGATGCTTCGCCCCTCTCGACTCTGCAGATATATCCGGACCCTGTTCGGGTGGTGTCGTTCGAGGTTCCAGTATCTGAGCTGTTGGACGGTGGGTCAGTGAGAGAGACGTCTGTGGAGCTCTGCTGTGGAACGTAAGACAAAAACCAACCGTTCACCTGTAAGCCTGCTTCACCTGCTTGTCTGTTTATGATTCAATTTTGGGTTGAGCAGACCTTTCACTGCTCACAGGGGTGCTGGTTCTGTTCTCCGCTCCCAAGTGTCCTTAAGCAAACTCACCCTCACCTGACAGGAAATAAACATCATCAGGCTGTCGACCAATCACAAGGCTCGACATCATCCAGAAGCAGCATTTCTGCGTTTTCTTTACAGTCTTAGGTTGTAAAAGTGTGGATCACATCGGAGAAAAATAGTCTTTATCTGACCTTCTGTTCTGGTCAAGTTAATCTGTAGCACCTGTGCAGGTGAGATGGATCACCTGTTGACGCAGGGCTGCGGCAGGATCAGGTGTAAGGCTCCAACAGGTGTACAAGTACATCTAAAACAATTAGACTATGGTGAAAAAGTTGAACATTTTTGTCCCACATGTCAGAAAGTGAAACTCTTAAATCCAGCGGGGAGAACAAGTATTTGATTTTTAAGTAATTAATTAGCATTTCATTGCATGACAGCAGTATTTGATACATCAGAAAAACTAAACTTAATATTAGGTGCAGAAACCCTTGTTTGCACTCACTGCAGCAGGGATTTGGAAACCCTCCTCCCTACAGACTTCTCCCGATCCTTTGGTTTCGGGGGGTCGCGGACATACGGACTTTCATGGGGGTCAAAAGGGCCCGCTGTGATTTGGGGTGATCCCCACCTTCCCCAGACATTTATCCCCACGAGGGGATTTGCATGGAGCCCCAGCCGAGGGGAAATTTACCGCAAACTTGAACTTCTTCCCTTTCCTTATCATTGCCCAACAGTTTTTGGATAAAGCAAGTTGAGTGGTTAGCCTATCTTCCTTATTTTTTTACCTCCGTCTTTTTTCCTCCCTGTTGGATGGGTAAGGGGGAGTCAGGTTTTTCCTAAAACCGGGTCAGTTATGGTTGAGGTGCAAACACACCCCCCATTTTTGCTACCTGTAGCCCCCCCTTCTTTTCCAATGGTTAAAATCAGTCTGCGAGAGAGGTATCCCAACCTTGTGGTTTTTAGTATAAATGACCATCAGTGGGACCCTTTGTGGGGTGCCTTGAACACTTTATTGTAAATAAGCGCCGTTTAAAACTAAATAATTGAACTAAAACTATCTGGAGTTTGCTGCATGGGTTGGGGCTGTGGGGGACAAAATTGACCACTTTCACTCTCTCCAAACATTTATACTCTTCCAATTTTTCATTTTTTTGCTGTTATTTCAGTTTTAAACTTGTTCTCCCCTTTTTTCTCTTCCTAGAAGCTACCCCTGGCCTGACTTGTGTCTCCCTGTAACACCTTTTGGAGGGGGGAATCCCCCAAGCTTCTGCTGGAAACAACTTAATGTCACCCTCTCCGATAATCCACAGGGCCCCTTTTTTTCAGTGTTTAACCCCCTTTCTTCCCTAGACATGGCATTGCTGAGCTTTTACTGAAACTAACTCTATGTGCTCTCTTCAGACTCTAAATTTTAAAAACTGGCTCAAGTTTATCTTTTCCCTTCTTTCTAGGTAAAACGACTAAGGACTACACCCTTTAAAATTTTATTTTTTCCTTTCCCATAGAAAGTACCCGGGATCATGCTTCTTTGTTCTCTTTGGTCCTGCTCTTTTTCTCTCAAACCCCCGGTCGGTCGGGGCAGATGGCCGTCAACTGGCCTGGTTCTGGTTCTGCTGGAGGTTTCTTCTGTTTTTAAAGGGAGTTTTTTTCCTCCCACTGTCGTACATGCTGCCATTGAGGGATTGCTGCAAAGTCCAACCCCCCCTGATGTCCACTGTCTCACTGCTCATCCAGGAGAGTGAAAGCTTCAAGTCCTGACGATGCAAACTGCGGGTTTCCCTTTGTAGAAAAACTTTTTTATCCAATTTGAAAAAATAACTGAATCACTGCACTGTTCAATGATTAAAATTAATTGGAATGTATGAACCTGACTTTTGTGAAATGCCTTGAACGAATGTGTTGTGAATTGGCGCTATATAAATAAACTAATTGAATTGAAAAATTTCCACCAAACGTTGGCTATTTTCCTGTACCCATCCCAGCCTGGTGCAGGTCCACTATTTTATCCCTGATGCCCCCACACAGTTTCCGGGCTTGGTCATGGTGGAGAGGTTGGAGATTTTTTGATTGATGTGTGGACAGGTGGTGTTTCATACAGATAAGAGTTTAAACAGGTGCCGTTTATCCGGTAATGAGTGGAGAACAAAGGCTTTTAAAGAAGAACAAAGGCCTGAGAGAGCTGGGATTCTTACTGGTTGTTAGGGGATCAAATACTGATATCATGCAATAAAATGCTAATTAATGACTCAAAAATCACACAATGTGATTTTCTGGATTTATGTTGAAGAGAACCTATGATAAAAATGAAAGACGTCTACAAGCTTTGGAGGCGGGAAAACCTGCAGAATCAGCAGGGTATCAAATACTTGTTCTCCCCACTGTACATTAAATACACAGAGTAAAATATTTCACTTCCCTTATTTCTTGTAGTTTTAATGATTTATGGCTTAAGGTAATGAAAACTAAAGACTCAGTGTCTCAGAAAACTAGAATGTAGTACTCGTACCTGTCGTCTTCTGTTTATTCAGCACCGGGTCACGGGGGCAGCAGTCTAAGCAGAAACCCCCAGACTTCCCCCTCCCCAGACACCACCTCCAGCTGCTCTGGGGCCGTTCCCAGGCCAGCCGAGAGACATAGCCCCTCCAGCATATCCTGGGCCTCCTCCCGGTCGGACATGCCTGGAACACCTGCCGATGGGGGTGATAGATACAGAGAGCATGATGTCATAGAGGCAGAAATGACATAGTGTTGTGTGTTTCATAAAAGGAGCGTGCACAGACCCGTTTGATATAGGAAAGGTAAATCTAAATGACGACTGTTGTAATCTATAAAAATACATTTGATGTCAATTTTAACCGTCTAGGGCCGAGGAGGGGGTCGTTGAAGGGGCGGGGTGGCCCTCCAAAGTCACGACGGGAAATGCTGCTCCTGTTAATGTTGAATTTTTGCTTCTTTATCTTTGTATTGACTAAGTTAACAGCTGTTTCTCTCTGTCTTCATATTTTCGTCTCCTTCATTAGATGTTCCTCTAAATCTGGTTTGCAGGGTTTTCTTCTTCTCGCCCTGAGCTGCAGAAGTTTGAATAATATTAGGAAATTATTTTTTAAATCCACATTAAAACTTTAGTTTTCTATTCTAAATGGCAAATCGTTCAAATCTAAGGAATAAATGACGACATAATGAACGAGACAAAGTGTAGGAAGTAATGAGTGTTAAACCTCTGAATGAATGGAACAGGGAGTGCTTTTATTTTGATATCTCCAGCAGGAAGTGTCCTATAATGTAGCAGCTAGCTTAGCAGCGAAAGAAGGTTGGAGGTCACTTATGTTTATTTTGTTTCTAAATTACCCAAAGTCATTTAATTCAGCGTTCAGTTGGAGAGACGTACATGTGGTCATTATTATGAAGCTATAGCTAACATAAACAGGTGGTTATGAACCATTAACATCCCATAATAATCCACCAACATCACTGGCTGATAATCAAGCTCATCCTTCCACAGTAAAACATGCAGCAGCTCCAGTCTGGAGCTCACAGACCAGCTGCCTTTCACTCTGTTACAGGAGATGAAAACTGGTGCTAAGACTCGAGACTCAGGTCTTCAGGGAACAAGTCTTAAATGCAACTGGAGTTGGAGTCTCAAGCTTGATTCACAGGTGTGTTTCTGTTCAGACACCTGCTGCAGACCAGCGCCATTGAGGATCTAGTGATCATCTCAGAGAAGCAGCTGGTGAAAGGAATCAGCCGGATCATTGCTGTGACGGGACAAGATGCTGTACAGGTGGGTTCACACACGATCCTCCGACATCATACAGGTGTAATCTGACTCGGATAATGGACTTGTGTCTGTACTGGTTCTGTTAGATCTCAGTGCTGCATTTGATACAGTCGATCATAATATTCTCTTAGAAAGGCTGGAATATGCTGTAGGGATCAGGGGAACAGCGCTAGGCTGGTTTAAATCTTATTTGTCTGACAGATTCCAGTTTGTTCATGTAGATGATAAATCATCTTTAAACTCCAGGGTTAATTGTGGAGTACCACAGGGTTCAGTACTTGGGCCAATTCTCTTTACTAGAATAAGATAAAATAGAACAGAATAGTAGGTGTTTATTCTCGTTGCATTAACGAGGTTATAAAAGCCTTTCCAGTAGAGGGCGACATTAGTAACACCCCATACTATAAATCCCACATCCGCCACATAAAATACATCAAATGAATCCCATCATTCCCGTCTTCAATTATCTCTCTATAAAATATTAAAAGGACATTTTTGCAGATTCTCAGTCATCCAGAACGTCATCCAATGTTTCTCAATAGAAGGCAAATGGACTTCTTCTCTGATCCACAATGCTTATTGAGTTCTGAACTTGGTTTGAAGTAGTCAGAACAATCCTACTGATAGGGCCGTTAGGGTCACAGATGAAGAGCAAACCTATCAGGTCCACAATCAGCACTTCACTTACCGCTCATGGATAAGGCACAGTCCTTTGAAGACCGCAATGTCCACATTTTGGACAGAGAAGACAGGTGAATTGAGAGAGGAATGAAAGAAGCCATCTAAGTTCAACATGAAGATGCAGCACTGAACAAAGGAGGAGATTTCCAACATGCTCCAAAACCCAGAGACCTTCAGGATGTGTCTCCACGTCTTATAACCTGCTGTCTCCAGAACCATCACAGCATCTAAATGAGCTTTATTTTTATCCATCTTTCAACTTAAAAAAAAGCCAAACCAGTAAATACCAGCCCCATGCACAGTCTAGTGAGTAAAACTCTAAAGTTGCGCAGAGGAAATAGAAAATAGACATCAGAGAGAGGAAAAAAGCAGTAATATTCAGTCATAATCACATAATATGTACTTTCACAAATAAGCCAAGTTAATAATCAAGATCCATTATAATCCTGTGTATGAAAATAGTTATTCAGTTTCTTCTTTAATTGTAAGTCTGTCCATAATTCATTGAAAACGTTCTCCTCTCCTTTCATGATTCTGATCCATTCCTCTTGTTGGAGCGTCCTTATTCTGACATCTTTTACTCGTTGCTTTTTTGGTGTTTCCTAACATTATATTAATGCAGTATTTAAGTTATCAGAATCATTTTTATTGCCAACTTTATACAACAAACAAGGATTAATCTTTTTAAATGAACATATATACACAACTAACTTTACAATAGAAGATAATGTGAGATCAGTCCAAGTATGCCTGGTGTTGTTCTGGAGCTCTGACAGTCACGAGTTCATCAGAGACAGAGCTCTGTAGCGCCACCTGGAGGTAAAACTCTAAACAGTTTGTGTGGACGGTGTGTTGGGTCTGCAGAGATGTTAGCTGCCCTTCTCCTGACCCTTGACCTGTATAAGTCCTGGATGGAGGGAAGGTCAGCCCTGATGATTCTCTCTGCAGTCCTGATTATTCGTTGCAGTCTGGACCTGTCCTGTTTTGTGGATGAACCAAACCACACTGAGATGGATGAAGACAGGACAGACTGAATGATGGCAGTGTAGAAGATGACCAGCAGCTCCTGTGGAAGGTTGGACTTCTTGAGTTGCCTCAGGAAGTACAGTCTCTGCTGGGCCTTCTTCCGAACAGTGTCTATGTGTGAAGACCATCTCAGGTCCTCAGAGATGGTGGTTCCTAGGAACCTGAAGTGGTCCACAGCCGACACGGTGTTGTTGAGGATGGTGTGGGGGGTGGTGTTCTCCAAAAGTCCACCACCATCTTCACAGTCTGTAGTGAATTAAGTTCCAGGTGGTTCTGACCACACCAGTGTACCAGCTGATCCACCTCCTGTCTGCAAGCAGACTCATCACTGTCCTGGATCAGTCCAATAACAGTGGTATCATCTGCAAACTTCAGGAGTTTCACTGATGGGTCCACTGAGGTCCAGTCATTAGTGTAGAAGGAGAAGAGGAGTGGGGAGAGAACACACCCCTGGTGGGTGCCGCTGCTGATGGTTATTGTGCAGGAGAAGATGCTTCCAGCCTCACCTGGTGCTGCTGGTCCTTCAGGAAGCTGCTGACCCTCTGACAGGTGGAGGCCGGGATTTTGAGCTGGATGAGCTTTTGGTGGAGGATGTCTGAGTTGATGGTGCTGAAGGCTGAGCTGAAGGATCTGGAGAAGATCTGTATGGAGGAGTGGTCCAAAACCCCTGCTGCAGTGAGTGCAAATCTCATCTGGAACTACAGGAAACGTCTGATATCTGGAATTGCAAACAAGGGTTTCTGCACCAAACATTAAGTTTAGTTTTTCTGATGTATCAAATACTGATGTCCTGCAATGAAATGCTAATTAATTACTTAAAATTCACACAATGTGATTTTCTGGATTTTTGTTCTAGATTCCATCACTTACAGGTGAAGAAAACCTGTGATAGAAATTAAAAACTTCTACAAGCTTTGCAAGTGGGAAAACCTGCAGAATCAGCAGCGTATCAAATACTTGTTCTCCCCACTGTACATGGAAAATTGAAAGTGCTCTGATCATCAGCACTGCATTAAAACATTTGTTTTACAGAACTGTGGCAAACAGTTAATAATTAATGCCAACAATGACTTCAAATATCACAAATTTGTGGCGAAAATATTCAGTTTTATTTTCTGGTCCTTGTGGTCATTCACCACATACCTACTAAACGCTTGATATTTACTTTCAACCGCCACAAACAGATGAGAAGTAGCAGGAAATGTTGGGCCGAGATCATGCAGCGGTTAGTGGGGAAGTCCCCGTCCAGCCGCCCGGTTAGCTTAGCTTAGCAGCCAGTCCAGCCTGTAAGCGGAGCTCCGCTGCTCTGACACTCTGACAGAACATTTCAATGTAGGCTTATTCTTGATGAATTGACTGCACAGAGGAAAAAAAAAATAATAAATCTGTATAGTAACCTCTGCCATTACTGAAGCTGCTGGTGATTATCTCCAGACCAGGACCATATATCCGTGAAAGTAAAGCCCGAGGAAAGTGAAATTACCCAGGTACATTTTTCATCAAAACGCGACCTGGGCTTTCAGAAGCCTGGGGCTTTCTACAGGCGTCCTAAAGTGAAAAGGGGCTATAGGTCTGCTGTGAGGAATCTCGGTGTGGTCTTAATGTGATAAACAGGTCGGCGCAGTAGTCTAGCCTAGCTTGTATCATTTGAGGTTAATTGGCAAAATCAAACCTTATTTACCTTATAGAGGTCTTGAAAGGGTGAAACATGCTTTAGTTACCTCTAGACTGGACTGCTGCAGCTCTCTTCATGCAGGGTTGGACAACTCTCTTCTACATCATCTGCAGCTGGTCCAAAACGCTGCTGCCCGTCTGCTAACAGGTAACATGTGAGCACATTTCTCCCATATTGTCCTCCCTGCACTGGCTGTCCGTTTTTAGGTTTTTAAAGGTTTCTGCGGTCTGCAATCTCCTTATCTAACAGAGCTTTCCCACAGGCACATTCCCAGGAGTTTAGGTCAGAACTCTTGTTGCTTTTAGATGTTCCTTGGACTTATCTCGTGACCTGAGGAGACCAAGCTTTTTCTGCTGTTGCTCCAGAAACTCTGGAACAATCCTCCTCTGACTTTAAGGATGGCTGATACCTTGAAGGATTTTAAGTTTATTTTAAAAATCCATCTTTTTAAATAGACTTTTAATTCCAGCTGAGCAGAAATATCAGACTTATTTTTAATTATTAGTCTTTTATTTTCTTTTACTTCCTGTTTTAGCTGCTCATTTCTTTTTGTCCATTTGTTGTATTGTAGTTGTTTGTCTCATTGGTCATTTTTATGTTTTTGTCAACTTTTAATTTGCATTTCTTTATAAAATTACACTGGAAAAACCTGAAAGTTCCTTCAGTATGGTAATCAGCCTTTATTTTCCAATTATTAGAGGGTGGTGATCTGATTATTTATAGGCCAATATCAAATCTGTCTTAACTTATTTTTAATTATTGCGTCAAAGTATAATAAAGGCAATAAATAGATAACAAAAAGAGAAAAAAACATGAAAAGTGTGTTGAGATTGCTCTAAATAAACACGTCTCTCTCTCTCTCTCTCTCTCTCTCTATATATATATATATATATATATATATGTATATACATATATGCAGAGTCAGGTTTCACATCAAAACTAGCCAAATAGAAGAGACGTTCATCTCCATTTTTGTGGAAAAGTTACCATTTTCATTTGTAGTTGAGCAGTCAGACGTCATCATATAAACATGTTTCTACATCCATCGAGTAACCGTTGGGGAACAAGGTTTAATCCAGTTTAAGGTAATAATTGTCCTTGCACCTAATAATAGAAAATGTAATATGTGACATTGATCTTTGGTGAGTAGGTCCTTGGGGATTATGTCCAGCAGAAATACAACAGAGTCCATGGGGAGATCTGTCCTTAGAATGTCCTCAATCTTCGTTTAATATTCTTCCAAAAGGTCAACTTTTTTGGGCAGTCCCAGAAGATATGTGTGTGATCACCAACCATACACCAGTTCCTCCTACATCTATCTGTAGTTGTACTCTTAGAAGTGAAGGTTTTTAATCTGGCTCTCAATCCCTTTATGGCATTGAGGGCACAAATCTCCCCATAAATCATCTGTTGATGATACATTCATCTCCAGGTCCTGTTGTTGTTTAATATGTAATGTTTTATCTGACAAATTCGTCACCAGTTTCCCCGACATTACAGAGATGAATTTCCATGTTTTTATCTGCTTTTGTACAAACAATACTTCAATGTCCGTAGATTTCTTCTTGATATTGTCCGCTTCTATGTTTTGTTAGTTTCTAATCTGTAGGTATCTGTAAAGCTCTCCTGGGGGTAGGTAAAAAGTTCTTGTTGTTCAAATGAGTCAATCAGTAAAATAGTTTTTATATTGCAGTTCTATCAGTCAGTACCATAACAGCTGCAGGCATTTAACTTCATTCTTGTTGGCTCGCGGCTTTTTTTGTGGACTTGTCTCCAACCATGTCAGTAATAGGACACAGTGCCTTAAACACGATATTCTGCATTCGGACTTTGTAGCCGTCCACAAGGGGGTGCCACAGGGATCTATATTATTCCCGTTTCTATTTTGAATTTATAGAAATGAGTTGGGATGGGATGTGTCTGATGCAAATTTGCATTTTTATGCAGATGACAGTTATTTATTGCATCTGATCAACTCCTGCTCAGGCCAGTGAATATTGCTTCTTACTTAATTTGAAGCATGTTCTCAGTACAGACAAGACTAAATTAATGTGTTTGTCCCGTTCCAGGAGGCCACAATAGACCCCCTCATTGCTCACCTCCAGGGATATGAAATGGTTTGTTCACACATATAAACACTTGGGCATCTTGGTTGACGACTCCCTCACTTTTATGCCCCATCTGGTAAATGTTGCGACAAGGATTAAGTTAAGGTTTTTATTTTCCAAACAAATTATGTATTTCCTCTAAAAACAGCTTGTTGCTGCATCTGTTTTGTCTCTGTTGGACTACGGAGATCTTGTGCATGACTGCTTCTTCACAATGTCTTCAGATTATTGACTGTGTCTACCTTTCTTCTCTGAAGTTCATTACAACACACCATAGTGAGTTGGACTAACAAGTGGGATGGCCTGGTCAGGCTACCTGAAGGAACTGCCATTGGTGACCCGGAAACGGACTGAATTTATTTCAACGAGTGCTTTTAAATTCAGACTGAGACTTGTTGAGCCCAATTAAGTAACATCTGCCTGTTGTGTTTAACTTGTTGCTGCCTCTTGGCCAGGACTCCCTTGAAGAAGAGATTTTCAGTCTCAATGGGACTTTATCCTGGTTAAATAAAGCTTAAATAAAAAAATCTATAAACTTTGGCTGTGTACAGTTCTCTATATCTCCTGATGCGGCTGACGGGTATCGTGACTCCAAGCATGCCACTGCCCGGGTGGTAAGAGAGGCAAAAACGCGCCTGGGAAGAGTTCAGTAAGGCTACGGAAAAGGACTACTGGTCAGCCTCAAAGCGATTCTAGCAAACCATCCAGCGCCTCGGGAGAGGAAAGTAATGCTTCGCCAACACTGTTGACAGTAGGGGTGGGGAGCTATTGACTTTGAATGGGGACCTTATCAGGTGGTGGAAGGAGTACTTCGAAGATTTCCTGAATCCTGCCATCACGTCTTCCCTGGCAGAAGCAGAGACTGGTGACTCGGAGTTGGAGTCTTTCATCACCCAGGCTGAAGTCACCGAGGTGGTTAAAAAACTCCGCAGTGGCAGGCTTTGGGGGTGGATGAGATCCACCATGAGTACCTCAAGTCTCTGGATGTTGTGGGGCTATCTTGGTTGACACGCCTCTTCAACATTGCGTGGTGGTCCGGGACAGTGCTACTGGACTGGCAGACCAGAGTTTGGCCGATAGTCAAACCTCTACTTCAGGAGAAGCAGTGTGGTTTTAGACCCGGCCGTGGAACACTGGACCAGTTCTACACCCTCCACAGGCCGCTCGAGAGTTTATGGGAGTTTGCCCAACTGGTACATGATGTGTTTTGTGGACCTTGAGAAGGCATTCGAACGTGTCCCTTGTGGTGCCCTGTGGAGGCTGCTCCAGGAGTACGGAATCGGGGGGCCCTTTATTAGGGGCAATCCGGTCTCTGTACAAGCGGATCAGGAGTTTGGTCCGCATTGCCGGCACTAAGTCGGACCTGTTCCCGGTGCATGATGAACTCTGGCAGAGCTGCCCTTTGTCACCAATCCTGTTCATAATTTTCATGGACAGGATTTCTAGGCGCAGCCAAGGGCCGGAGGGGGTCTGGTTTGGGGACCAGTGGATTCCGTCATGTTGTGATTTTTATTATGAATATATTATTTAATATTTGATATCAATATTTTATTCAATATTTTATTCTGCTAGCACTTAACTGAGTTTCTCAACACAAAGAAAAACCAAACGCTATGAAACAAACTTTATTTAGATTACGCATACTCGTCATCTTCCGCTTTATCCGGGGGCAGCAGACTCAGTAGAGACACCCAGACGTCCCTCTCCCCAGACACCTCCTCCAGCTCCTCCAGGGGGAGTCCAAGGCGTTCCCAGGCCAGCCGAGAGACATTGTCCCTCCAGCGTGTCCTGGGCCGCCCCCTGGGCCTCCTCCCGGTAGGACGTGCCTGGAACACCTCCAGAAGGAGGCGTCTAGGACGCATCCGGTATAGATGCCCGAGCCACCTCAACTGGCTCCTCTCGATGTGGAAGAGCAGCGGCTCTACTCCGAGCCCCTCCCGAATGGCCGAGCTCCTCACCCTATCTCTAAGGGAGTGCCCGGCCACCCTATGGAGGAAGCTCATTTCAGCCGCTTGTCCTCACCCTATTATTTGGATTATTTCCTTCTAAACTAATCATCTTTGTCCAAATATTACCTCTTACGTGAAACATGCTGAGGAAAAGGTTTCTGGGCGACGAGTTAAGGGAGGTGAAACTTTCCCAGTTATCCATGTGCGGACTGAATAAAGGGACTAGAGTTGCAGCTTGGGGCGTCGGCTGGTTAGCTAACCCGGCCAAACTGTAAGACAAAGGCACGTTTGGCTCCTTCATTGGCAGAGTTGTGGCAGGGTAGCTCCTGCTACCTGGACATGCATGCAGGAAGGCGTGTGATGCTGCGATCTCAATATATTGTTCTCTGGCCATGGGGGACAATCCGCTTCAATTAGGGCTGCTTCTGGAGGCCTCAGAAGAAAAGTCAAGCCACGCTTGTCTTATTACTCCCTTCTCATGAATGAATGTTGGGTACTCGAACAGCAAAATCATCACTTAACTTTGTTGCATGTGATTGGCGTAATTGTAGTCACTTTTTGATCCAAGGATTCTTCAAAGTAGAAGCTTGACTCGCCAGTGAGTTTCAAGGCCTTCAGCTGATGCGTACTCTAGTCCCCACCCTAGCCGCTGTCCGCAGCCGGAATGAGACCGAGTGGAGGGGGGAACATGCCCTTGGGTCAGAGATCCAGCGCTGACTCCTCCCCCTACTGGGCTGTGTTTGAAGTAGGTTAATGCGAGTGATTATGAAAAGTGCAGATGTTCACAGAGTGTTCATGGGTGGGGGTCCCAACAGTCACTCCTTTTTTTTTTTTTTCAAAGAATTTTTTCGGCACTAGAGGCCTTTATTTTTGATAGTAGGTAGACAGGAAAGAGGGGCAAAGAGAGGGGGAGACATTCGGCAAAGGTCGCCGGGTCCGGGACTCGAACCCGGGACGGCCGCTTTGAGGACTATAGCCTCTATATGTGGTCGCGCGCTAAACCCCTACACCAGCGCCACGCAGTCACTCCTTTTTGAAGTTGACCTGGTCCTGCTAGCCCCCTCTAGCCAAGACCTACAGGATGCAATGGGGCGGTTCACAGCTGAGAGTGAGGCGGCTCGACCAGAAAAGGGTGGCTTGCTCTCTTCAGGTTGGAGGGAGGAGCTGGAGAAGGTGTCTGGGGAGAGGGACGTCTGTGCGTCTCTACTTAGACTGTCATGTAAATATGCCAGATTTAGCCTCAAGGGCTAATTTTCATCTGTAGTTCTGTATTAAGCTCCATCTGTAAAGATTAGGTTTGGGTTGGGATGATGGTAGATGTCTTCAGGCAGGAGGAATGATGGTGTCAGTGTGGGACAAAGTGAATATGCTTGCAAATGCAACATCCAGCTGGCCAGCAGTCAGGACACACAGAGTAGTTCTGCAGGTACTTTTTGGGCCAGCAGCCTATGTTGGGTTCACTGATCTGAGCTGAATAGACACAGTGCCATGGGTTTTGTCCCCTAGTTGGACCTTACCGGATGAATTCAGGTGGTCTTTAAGACTCTTTGGTTAAGATCTCCAGTAATGAGGTGGATCCAATTGGCTGGTATTTCTTAGGAATCTGACTGCATCGTTTCTAACTGGGATCCAACTGGAATGACTGTAACTGACCGTGAATCGATTGGACTGAACCTTTGATAACTGGATCTAATTTAAATTCTGTTGTTTCTTCAGGCAAGGGACATGGGACAAGTGCTATCACAGGAAGTGGACTCTCTGTCAGCGAGACTGTCAGGCTCCGCCCCATCCAGCATAGGCTCCGCCCTTCAGTTCTCCAAGGAGGCCAGTGTCCTCTCTGACGTAGGTGTCTGACCGATGATGCAGTGCAGCTGATGAGGTGATGTGCTGTTGAATCCTGTGCTGTGTCTGATAGGCTGTAGACAACACCCCCATCCCCCAGTTGCAGCGCAGAGAAATGCAGGTCCAACTCCGAGCCATGCTGAGAGCCGTCAACACAGTCATCAGGAAACTGGAGACCCAACTGGTGAGAACACACCTGCACTTCAGCTGTACCTGAAGACCCCCTGCTGCTCTGACGTTGTCCCATCATGCTTTGTTCAGGCTGCAGAGAACGCGGCGGTCCTGCTGCAGAAGAACGGCAGAAAGGAGCTGCTGGTGGACTCTGTGGAGACGGACTCTCTGTCGGTGGGTAGAACCGGGTCTGAATTGGTTAGGTTTATACTAATCTCATGACCTGCTCAGAACAACGTGTCAAACACAGGGTATCCTTACCTTTACTGTCAGGATTCTGATCTTCTGATCCAATTGATAATTGGGTCACATGCTATTTTAATCAAAGCGAACACTGACTTTGATTGAAATAGCATTTGACCCAATTCTGGTTGGAATGAAGGTTCTGATCCATTCATGATCAAATAAATACTGAAAATCTAGTCAGACATGTAAAAAAACAGAACCAAAATGGACTTCGGAAAATCAGTCGAATGTGAAGTGATTGATATTTTTAAGTCTATCGGGCCGATCTGTATCCCAGGATGGGCCAGTCAATAATCTGCAGATTATAAATCGATGCACCAGATTTAAGGTGTGATTGATTTGACCGATCACTGATCAGCGTTGATAATTTCTGGTTCTGGTCCAGGTTCTAATGAAGACCGTCAACCAGTTGAGTGCCGCCACGCCTCTCAGTCAGGTGATGCTGCTAGCTCACCAGGAGGATTCTGGGAAAATTTTATGTGCCTGTCAAGTTCCCAAGGTAACACCGAGACATCACAGGGTCATTACTGGAATTCTGTTTCTGATTGGTTGTCCTCTTCCTCTGCAGGATTCGCCAGGCCCCGCAGCATCTGATTGGGCGGTGGCTGTATGCCGCCACCTCGGGGGGAGCGCTGGGGGCTCAGCTTTGGTTGCCAAGGGAACAGGAAGCAGTGGTGACATCACAGAGGCCCTGAGGTGGGCTGAAGACTTCGCCCGCCAGAATAAACAGCTATGATGTCAGAGGCTTCGCCCACGTGTAGCTTCCTGTGATTGGACCCTGAGCTAATAAGGAAGTTATGAATAACAGCTGAACTCCGAGTTTATGATCAGTTTATTGATTAGTGGTTACAGTTTGTCAACAAAACCCCATAAGAACCCGGACCATCTGCTGCCTGCGGGTCTGAGCCATCAGTGTCATGGATCAGAGCAGGGACACGTTGAGCCACTGTTATTAATCGGAACATTATCTACAGAGACAATAAAGCAGTTCTGATTCTTAGGCTGCAGAAGGTTCTGAGTTTGTAAACTTTGGATTTTAGAGGGGCAGAGCTGGAAGAATTTCAAAATAAAAGCTTTAGACAGAGAGCTTTATTTTAGACCCTAGTTTGTTTTGTGGGTGACCTGTTTAAACCAGGAGCAGAACTGAGAGCAGATTGGGCCTGGCCCAACTCGCAGTTCCTACTGTTATTTCCAATAAGACTCTGGCTCTACAGAGTAACACAGAGCTGCCCCTCCCCGGCCTGTTGCTGCACACTGCTGCTTAGCTGGCTAAAAGAAGGCTGTTAATGGTTGTAATTCTTACACTGTTCACCTCATTTGGATGTAAATACCCTCCAGAACAGGGACCACTCTAGGTGCTCAGCCCTGAGTCAGCACCTGATGAGAGCCCACACGATGTTTAAACAATGTTTTTATTTCTGATCACAACCAAACTTAATTGTCTAATGAATTATTTTGGGTTTAACTGTCTGACAATTACAGAAAATCATCACCAAAGGGCCTCTAGTGCTTCCAGATGGAACAGGTCAGTCCAACGGGATAAGAGACTCAGTCAAAGTTAAAGGATAATTTAATAATTTCTCTGAATGATTCATTCATCTTTAATGTATAAATGGTGGAAATAAAATGATTTAGGGTATTAAACAGTTCCAAGTTCTTCTGAACATCAGCAGCAGCTCTGGTTCCATGGTTGGATCTGCTTCAGTGTAGAACACAAACAGGAGATCTGGCCTACAACATTCAAACAGATCCTTGGTACTGCTTTAGGGGAACCAAGCTGTGGTTCTCCTACACAGTGTGCGACAGGTGGACTGGGTCCGGTCGGACAGGTGTCTGAACGTGTCAGTGTCCAGGTAACAGTTGTTAGGATTATGAATCTGAGATTAAATTTTAATATTTTATCAAATAATATTTCGGTCTGTTAAGGGTTGTCCTGTGAATACCAGCCCAGTAAGGCGATGGTATTAGGACAAAGTTGAAAGGTGTGAGCCAAGCTCTGACATTATTGAACAGCATAAACTCTGCTCACACATGGAATGAATTCACACAATTTCTTAAAATACATGAATTTATGAACAAAAATAAGTCAACTCAAAGTCAAACATATTTCAATCAACAAACTCTTTACTATGCTAAAACAATCCAACTAAACTACCAAGCAGAATTAAAGAATAAGGAAGACTAATGAGCTATGTACAATATTAACAAGTTGATTAAAGATGGTTGAAAATCATGACTGAAAGAGTGATGCAACATTACCATGCAATGTTATTTATGTTTGAGAACCAAGGATTATCTTGAAGAATCTGGAAGTGAAGTTATTCTTGGAACCAACTTAGACGATAATCAGCATATCTTTAAACAACCATTCACAATGCAAGATCAGATAAAATAATGTTTTAAAGAATGATCTGCTGAATAAAACCAACCATCTGGATGACTAATCCTCAAAGTTGTCTCATTAGCTGCCTTTATTTAAATAACATTTAAAGAAATATTATTAAAGGAAATGGTAAAATATTTAAGGGAATATTTTGGAAAAGAGCCAAATCTTTCTGGAGAAATGGGGCTTAATGGTGTTTACTTAGTATCAGATTTAGTAAAATAATGTTTAAAGGGACTATTATATACTAGCTTGAAACTAACAACCTTTCTGTTAAATATTCTTTAGCAGCGAGCACGTGTCCTTACCTGTTAGTAGTTGAAGCTAACAAAGGAGGCTGATAGCTTAGTACCAGAATCAAACACACACACACCTTTAAAAATACCATCAATAAAAGGGTTAAAATGCATGAGCGCAGACGGTGCGTTATGATTAATCTTCTGTGTTTAAAATCACCCTTTAAATAAAGTTTGTCTTAACTTTAAAAACCCGTAAACAGCCTGCTAGCACTAAGATGGCTGAGTTCAACACAAACAAAACCAAACTTCATAAAATGAAAAATGTTTAGATCATTTCAATCTAAATCACTTCTATATTATTCTGCCCAAACACTTAACCTCGTGAACTGTGGTGAGGAACGTTGTCCAGGGTGGCAAAGTTTGAAGAAACGCCCACAGTCAACAAACGCTTAGCTACAGCTAACCTCCTTAGCTGTGGGAAGTGGCGGCTGTTCTGTCGGTGATGCGGTCTCGGTTGTCCTTCCTTCAGACCGGAAAATCCGCTTCACTCGGCTTGTAGAGACAGCGTCTCTACTGGCGACTTCTCTGGGACAGGTTTGCTTCTGCAGGCCTCAGAGAGAAAGTAAAAGCAATGCTTTAACCTTAATTCCCCTTTTTTAATGAAAAAAAACCCCCGGACTCTTTCAACAGTAATTCATCAGTACTTGTGCATATGATCGATGATCGTATGACACCCTTGGATCCAGTTGAAGAGTTTATGTCTGTTTGCCAGCAAAGAGACATTAGTGCGCTGCCTCTCCGATACCGGTCCGCAAAGAGGAACAGTGGAAGAGATCGGACCATTGGAAAGGGGGGTGCTTTTATTTGGACAGTGGCGTCACAGGAAGTCCGCAGTTACCCCGTTTCCTGGCTGTGCCGGAAGTAGGTTAATGCAATTTATTTTGAAAGTTCCAGGAAAGTCTGTACTGGCCTTTCACGTTGTAACCATGGCTGTGGGTCCTAACACAGTCTCTAAATGAACAGTTCAGTTGGGTCAAAGAAAACCCGTTTCCTCGGGCAGAAACACAGCGTGGATTCTATCCCTGCAGTGTGGGTCTGAGCCCAGTATCCGGGTTCTGGGATTTATATTTGTCTGGTTCTGTTTTATCTGCAGATATTGGTATTTTAAAGAGCAAAACTAAAAAGCACCAATAAATAAAATAACACCAATAAAAAATGACAAATTCGGAGAGAAAATAATTTTTCCAAATCTGATCCTTTCACTACACAAAGCTTCTGAAACCTGAACTTCCAGAAGGTAATGTAAGAA